>CAJNIZ010001114.1:140967-157179 GCA_905231905.1 Symbiodinium pilosum
CAGGCAGACCGGTAAGTGAGTGAACTACCGTCCCCCGCCCAAACAGCAAAAAAAAAGACACGCACCCCCGCCCAAACAGCAAAAAAAAAACACGCCCCCGCCCAAACAGCAAAAAAATAAACACGCACCCGCCCAAACAGCAAAGAAAAAAACACGCCCCCCGCCCAAACAGCAAAAAAAACACACGCACCCCGCCCAAACAGCAAAAAACACAAACACGCCCACGCACCCAAGCAGCAAAAAACAAAAACAAAACACGCTCGGAAGGGGCGGGGGCGTCTTCATTTTTTTTCTGTTTGGGCTGTGCCTTTTTTTTTTGTTTTTGCTGTTGGGGCGGGGCCCGCGCCCCCGCCCAAACAGCAAAAAGTAAACACGCCGCCACCCAAACAGCAAAACAAATGACACCCGAAAAGCCCAAACAACAAAAAAGACCAGACAACAAACAAAATAAACACTCTTACCATATACATCTTGCAGTTGAGTGTGGTCGCAGTGGCGATGAAGCTGCGACTGTGGCGGCAGCGGCAGTGCCACAACGGCACAGCGGTGTTTGGTGGTTTTGCTGTTGCCGTTGCCGTGTCAGTGCTGCTGGGGCTATGGCTGCTGCTGCTGCTGCTGCTGCTGCTGCTGCTGCTTTGGCATGTGAAGGTGAAGGTGGCGGCGGGTGGTGGTCTTGAAGCAGGCAGCTGCAGCAGCAGTAGCTGTAGGAGCCATAACGCCCCACTGCCTTCGGGTTTCTTGTCTTTTGTAATTAACCAAAGAAGGACGGAAATGCTGGTGGTTGGCAGCACTTCCTGAGCAGCAACGGGTCCCTGACTTCGTGTCACACAGGCATATCCTTAGAGGGGGACTCTCGAAACCAGGGATCTGCACACCCAGCAGGATATGCCTAAGGCCTGAGCTGTCACGTTAGCAGAAACAAGCTGTTTGACCAAATGTTGTCAGCCGTTTACCTATGCAAAGTACTGCGTTGTGCTCATGGGCCGAGAACACTTTGACATGGTCAGGCTTTCCCTGTGCCAGCATGTCTGGCTGTACAGCCATACGGCTCGAATGCCATGATGTGCTGCAACACCTCAGGAAATGCGAGGCGCTGAAAAGAAGTGGTGCCAAGATGTAAGATGTGCCATTCAAATCATTCCCTCACCAGCCATGGTGATGGTGATGCATGGTGCCGTGTCAGGACAAGAGGCTTCGTAAAAGGTTTTCAGCTTGCAATAAAGCTGATGAACATGCCCAGATGGACCTCGCATACTTTTCCTGTTTGCCGTGCAACCGCATGGTCAACTGCAAAAGCCGTTTCCCACCCCAACGTACATCTTACGCATAATAGCATATGCCCATGCTACGTCTGTTCCCGGCGCATACCCGGTGCCAAGCTGTTGTGCGTACAGAGCAGAATTGAATGACTTTGAATTGTTGATTCTAATGGGGGGACTAAAAATTTCCTAAAAGATGCTTGTCTTGCCAAATATGAAATAGATCGGCCTTTCCAAGAAGGCCGATGTGCCATGAAGTGCCTAACAGTTAAGGATATGTCCGGCCTGCTAGAGTTGATTTCTATGGGGGTGGGTGGTTCCCCAGCTGGTTCCTATAAGTGCTGGTGTGGAAATCCTGCAACTTTGTTCAAAGCCGATCCACCCACTAGGCACAAAGCATCGTTTCAAGTTGCTAATGTGAGCCTTCAGGCCAAGGCAAACACAGCGCAACTTTGAATGCAACATCGGCATATCACTCTGCTACCCGACATGTGAAAGTCAGAGCTCTGCCCCTTTCAGCAAGCCCTCAACCCTTTATAAAGCCAAGCTACATAGGGCAGCTTCAAAACAAGGAGGCCAAGTAAGAGCTTTAGTCCTGAGCGGCGCAACCCTTGATGTATCCTTCCCTTCTATTCCGTAACCTAGGCCGGTGCCGTCGCAGCTGGAGCACAGGACATGCCTCATACTGGTACTCAAGGGGTTGTGGGAAACGCAAGGTGAGACGGTAACCCTGGGCCTGTGTCCCCGCGGCCCGTATCCCCGGCAATTCCGGCAGACATTGGATGTAACCTTCTTTCAAGTCCTCAAGGAGTCAGCCTGCAAATAGCTTCCCTTCAAGGCTTACCACGTATACACACGAACTCGCACAAAATTCAAAAAAGCTGGATAGCAGTGCCATAGCAATTGCAAAAAAGGGTCTGCTTGGGTCGGATGGGCCCACGAACCGGCGAAAACATGGCGCGCCCAGCATAGCTGCTATGCCACGTAAGCAGAATTTTACATCCTGAGACAATGAGCATGTAAGACACCACATCTGCCTGATCGGAAAACCAGGGGCATGGTCATAGCGCAGCGAAGCTCGGAGAAATTCCAGATGACCCAGAACCAGAGCTGAACATCCGCCGGCGTTACCACGACTTTCGCCCATCTAAGCAGCCTAACGAGTCCGGCAGATGCATGGGATGATTGATGCCTGCGAGGACGAAGAGCGTCCCAATCCCTCCGCTGTCCGGCACTTGCAGAGGGTATCGGAAGGCAGAAGGCAGCAGGGCCATTACTCTTTTGACCCAAGGCGTGAAGGCTTGGGTGACACTCTGAGTCGTGTAGCGCCACCCACGTGAATCCCAACACTCTTTATGGAACCTGCTGTTGGGCAACCCTCAGATCACCTCTCTGGCCGCTTGTTTCAGATTCCTGCAGCCGGAATCGGATAACCCAAGCTGAAAGTGGTAAGGTTCATGTTGAGACAAGCCAGGTTGAGGGGATGAACATCCAAACTGCTTGTTGCTTCAGACGTGACAGATCCAGCCCATGCAAGCTCAATGAGGGAGTCAAGTTGCCATGTGCTATGGTGAAAGGAAGACGTATATGCTTCCCCTTACAGCAACAGGGCTCAATGTCGTAGCCGTGCAAAGTAGGAAACAGTGAGTCAAGGCCCCGACCGGCATCGGCCTCTGCCTTGACCTTGGTGGCAAGTTTTGGATCCACTGACTTTCTGTGTCCCTTGGAGTGCTTACGATGTTCGTCCTTAAGCCTTAGTGAGTTTTGAGAAGCTACGGGGCTGAGGGCCGGCCAGATGGCAGGCTTGTCTTGGGACAGTTTCCTCCAGGTTGTCATCCGACACCTGAAGCAATTTTCGAGTGGGCCCGGGTAGCAGTGCTTGATGACCTCTGGAAGCTTTAGCGGAAGGGTGAGCTCTTGCAGACTGACAATGCTAGGTACGCAAGTCAAAGTAGCCAGCTTTCATATTTAATGCTATGCGTTCTTCAGGCATTTTCTTCCCAGCTTTGTGAGCCAAACTTCAAACTGAGCCCTTACCAAGATCGCTGATTGACATGAAAGCGCTGGACACCCCACAAGTACGAATATGCATAGCCTGAACCACACTGCCCAACACCTCAAGGCAACGCACTTCCAAACCAGCGTGAAGTCCTTTGTGTGCACGGGCACTCCTATGGCAATGCTGGTGCCCGCGCGCCATACTGCCAGCGGGGCAGCACCATTTCCTGCACAGCGGACCTCGCCAGGGCGCACGCCGCAGGCTCCAGGGGCTGCTGGCGCCAGGAGAATTTTTTTTGTCTTGCATGACAGAATCCAAGTACTGCAACAGCACGGGGCATGGCCTGAGGGGCAATTTCCTATTACACCAGCGACCTTTTCTGTCCAGCGAGCAGCTCAGGGCTTTGGAAGACCAACCAGGGCCCGCATAATCGGCATATTTTGCAAGATCGTGCCAGGATCCTTTGGGGCAAACCTACTTGGGGATCGTACCTCAGGAGTCGTGCTGTTGCTGCAGCTATTGGCACAATCGCTGCATCTCAGCGGCGGCGGCCCAGTGACTCGCACGCGACATTCCTGTGCGGGCGTCCTGGAGTATAAATCTTTTCCACCTAATGTTCAAGGGGTGCAGTTTAATATCAGGGGGACGTGATTATACAGCTTTATGCATATGTGGGGTCACGATGTAATATTCAGGGCTGTTTTTTAGGGGAGTGGCGGTACCTTTAGAAGAGCCAAGCAGGGACTGAAGAAGCCTCAGCTGGCTCACCCTCCCCGGACCATCCGTGAGAGCAGTCCCCACCGATCTGAGAGAGCATGTGCCAGGTCTTCTGTACCCAAGAACCTAGACCCTCCAACCCAATACTTGTCGGGCATTGGTTTGAAAGGCGCCGCGAGAGCTGCGGTCTTGCTGGACTTCACTGCCGACGCGGCCGACTGCTGAGATGCCACCACAGTGGTATAGGGGGCAGCGCATAGCCTCTAGTGTCGCAGTAGTCTCGCAAGCCTTCCATGATCTTAGATGGCCAGTTGGCTCCTTTCCTGTCTAGCAGTTATGATTCAACTGAACCATTTACTGTAGCTGTCTTTGCATCCCAAGCCTCGGGAGGCATGCTTCGATGGTACCTCGCGTCCATCCACAGACCCCAGAGACTCTTGGAGTTGCAAGGGAACAAGTCAATAATGTGCAGCGCACTTGTCTTCATCGTTGCTACGCGGTCCCCCCCCCCGGCCCCTCTCTAGGCATAATCTCACTGGTTCCTAGTAGGGCATATGGGAACTACCCCTATATACATAATAATGCCAATATTCCCGATTAAGACCCAGTAAGTAATTAGCTCCAGAATTTCCTAAAATTTGTGCGCCGCTCTACAACGGTTCGGGCATGCGACTGACGCGCTCGCATGTGCAATAATTGGCTACAAACCTGTAACGGTGGAGCTTCCAGGGTAGCCTGGGCACTTGCCCTTCGCACCTTGAAAAACGCATAACTCTTAACAGCCTCGCTTCACCGTAACAAAATGTCAAACAGTTGCAACCAAGCTTGGAAGCTCAAATGCAGCATATAAGCCTCATATGGTAGGTCTATGTAGGTCTGCTAGGTTGTCAAAATTTTGGTTACCCGAAATATTCGGGGCCATACCATAATAGGACCTGAAAAGGGAAATATCATCTTCACAGCCTCCCATATTAAGAAGGCAGATGCTTGCACACCATAGCTTGGAAGTTGATGCTACAGGAACTTGTCACTCAGCTGCTGCTCTTGCTGCGGCTTGCGGAAGGTACCCCTACCTGCCTGTTGAGTCCGGCTCTCTTTCTGTTGAAGACTTAAGACCTTTCACTTCTCCAGGCGAATCGCATGCAACAGTGGCCGCCAACAGAGGAGCATTCCCAGACGCCAGCGTTTCCTTACACCTAGAATCCAAAGACCTTCCCAAAACGCCAAATAGGAGCGCAAAAGAAGACACACGCCTACTCTTCCACAGAAAAAGATAATCTTGTAATGACTCCTAAGTAAATCCCATGATTTCCAGACGCCCACCATGTTACGATATCCATATAAAACCCTTCTTCAAGCCTTGCACTGTTCCTGAGAAACCTATATAACCCCAATATTCCCCCTGATATTACTATAGTTCATTGAGGGGATATAGCGGTTAAGTTGGGATCATGGAAGAGGAAATGGAAGCTACTTGGAATTTCTTGGGTGCCAAGGATCTGCCACAAAAGGCTGACCCTGACGCTCCCCCTCGCGGTTCCCGTAGCCTGGACGAGTGCCCTGCCTGCAAGGCTTCGCAGTTCTGGTTTAGGATTAAGGCTTTAAGGTTCAGGGGGATTTAAGTGGAAAATCACAAGGAAAAGCACATCGAAAATTAAACAGATGCTACTAAACTATACAAACCTTTTTAATAGGGTGTTTAGGTATTATATAGGAATGTCAGATGATATGGACAAGACAATGGAACATGGAATGGAAACTGGATGCTTGTAGGTATAAGCGTTTAGAACTCAGCGTTCTTTGACTGGTTAACAGCAGGGAATGAAGGAATACAAAAGGACATGGAAAGCCTTGTGTTAATTGGGATAAATAGGGCTCCATAAGGGTTCGTAACTTCGGTCCTTGCTACCTGGGCCCCAAAAGTAGGTAAAATGATAGCTTAAAATCCGTAAGCCAACAAAGCCACAAAGGCAATCATTTTACATACTTTTAGGGTTCAGGCAACAACCAGCCAGGATTTGCGGGGCTCTACCTCGAGGCTTGGTAGATGCTTATACCCTGCTGGGTTGCTGTTAAGGAATTTAATCTAAATGGTTATATTTGGGGAACCATATCAATTAGTGTATATATATATATACCGATTAAGGTAACTTAACTTAAGTTCGTGAACAGCAACGAAGCCTATGGCGGTCTTTTGGGAGCATTGTCAAGACTTAGCCTGAACGAACCTCAAAAACAGCAGGCTACAGCATGTTAAGCAGATCCCTACATGAGAACCAGGGCATAAATCCTAAATAATGGAAAAGAAATGGAAGGCACTATGTTATAATAGGGTACATATAGGGGTTATATAGGGATAATGGAAAAGAAAATGGAAACTGCCATGTATTATGCTGGGCCTGGCTTGAAACTGCCTTTGGTCGGCCTACTTGCGCATTCATCACGTTTAAACAGTTCCCCGAATATCAAGCAAGTTTCCTACATGTCGAGACAGCAAACATGTTCCCCACGTTGTTTGGGGTGTTGGTGGGGGGCGAGAGTGTACGTGGTGATGACGCTGCTGCTGATGATGCTGATGATGATGATGATGATGGTGATGAATACGACAGCAATGACGCACGAATCCTGAGGCTTGGGTATCTATTGGGCAATCCCTTCGCGAGGCGCCTCGCAGCAGCTTGGCCAGGGAGATATTACAATCCTTTCCCCTAATTATGACAACCCACCCGCAGCCCCCCAAATACAACCCCTAGCAGGATAGTATCGGCACATTTTAGTGGCATATGTATCATTCGGGCGGGATTCCTTCGTAAGGCTTCTGGTAGGGAGGGCCATGCAGGATAGCGATCTACCCCTCCCTCAATGTCGGCTATAATGTAGGTATCTGTAGGTTCAGATTTACTGCGTGCTTTCTGCCTCAGCCAAGGTGACTTCCCGAGTATCTGGAGAGCTCTCCGCTGCATCAGCACGTGTATGGGCAGCGCTTTCTGGTGCTGAAGGACTTGTGTCGTCGAGGGGTTCACTGCTAGCCGCTAGCCTGAGACGTGGGACAATTGAGAAACATCGGGTCATTGCTGGCCGGCCTTTCGGCATGCAATGCTTGCAGAAAGCTCCATCATAGCTGCCGGAGGGTCTACGTCAAGCTGGCTGTAGATTTTTTATACATGCTGCACACTGCATCTGCATGGCAGGAGGGCTGCAAGAGTCGTGGACATCCTTGCAGCTGACGGAGCCGTGTGTTCCTCGTCCTCTGTCCGGCCGCCATCCCCTTGCTGCGTTTCTGTGTCGTTTGCAGTTCGGATCAAGAGATTTGGCTGCAAGCTGCATCCATCGAATCTTCTGCGCGAGGAGTGCTATGGCATCCCCTGGCCGCTTCAGCTGCAGAAAGTTGCAGGACGCCGGGATGCGGGATGGCGTCGCAGCTTTTCGGATTGAAACTCCCGATGCAGCTGCAGGAAGCCTGGAGCCCGGCGCTGAAATCTCTGGCGGTGTGGGCATTGCGGGTGAGGAGCTGCGACGCTTCCGATGGAAGGCATTGCCGGGCCTAGGGGAAGAGCATTGGGGTCAGTTTCGAAATAGAACGATCTCTGAAGCCCGGGAGAATTAAGTTCAACTGGGCCTTCTCTGCATTCCCGCATTGTCGCCTCGCCTTCATCAATCATCGCTTTGAATTTGAGTCAGGACTAGCTTAAGCCGCTGTGTCCGGTTCCAGAAGATATCACGCAAGATATGGCATGCATGCCGTATAATGGCTCGTTTGATTCAGGCTTGTTCTGATTTTCTGTGAGTACCAGGCCACTTAGCATTGAAAAAGCTAACCAAATCTTGAGAAGGCCGTGTCTCTATTACACATTCAAAATTCCGCGCAGCGTCCAAAACCCCGTCTTCGCGTGCTCGAGCAGTAGTTGTCTTGACAAGCTCTGCAACCTCCGTACAAGACTGGAAGATTATCCTCCATGACGTTGAGACGTCGAGATGATTCTAGTCTTTTTTTCTGCGTACGCGGAAACTCAAGGCTTATTGCGTGATTATGGAGGCCTCAGTGTTGAAGCAGCACCATGTGAAGCCCTTTCTTTTGCAAGGGCCATGTTGGCGGTGACATGGGGTTCTGAAACCAGCGTTCTGACTGGGAAATCAATGGGCCGCTCAACGAAAAACGATAGGTCCGATAGGCAGGACTCCAAAGCCAAAAAATTGAAATATCGGCCACGACCCCAAAGCCACAGCGCAATCCCCATACAAAGAATATGACTGTATACCTTACTTCACAGGCTTCTCTTACGCTCCAGCTTTACCTGCGTAGAGCTTTGGCTGCCCTCCTGCAGATCGAATGTTGCTAAAAATCATGATGGCTCTGGGCAACATTCCTATGACCCTCAGTTAGGGCTGTCCCGCCCAGATCTTGAAAGCTGACTTCGCTGAAACAGCTGGTGAGCTCGAGATGTCAGGTAGCGTGGAAACTTGGTCTTCAAAATATGTGCACGCTTGGATAGTTGATATTTGGAGTCACAGCAAACAACGTGGGACACTGGTATGAATTCTGAGGACATCAACAGCAGCACATTGTTTTTGATTATGCCGTAAATCATACTGTGCGTTGAGCACGCGCTGTACTTGTGATGGGGCTTCAAGAGCCAAATGCTTGCCTTGTGAAGTTCAAGCATTTTTGCTGGGGCCTTACTTGCAAAAGCAGGGCTAGCTGTAACCTGCGCATCAATCATTTGGTGTGCCATTTTGTAGGTCTGGACCTGCAAGACTGTGACTGTAAGTCGTAAACTGCCTTGATGTTTGTTCAGCTATGTTCAGCTACTTCCTCGGCTGCTGCCAGCAAGCAAGTCGCACGTAGTGAGCGCGTGTGCTTCGTTGCTCGCTGATTCGTGAGTTTGTGAGCTCGAGCATTCTTACATCTTGCTGAAGGAGGGTGAGGAGAACTCCTTTCTGCATACGATCCGCGTGTCGGATGCTGGAGGTGGCGGCTCCGTGGTCACCTTGCAGCATTGTAAGCGTAGGGCTTTCCAGGGAGTCAACTAAGAGGACCCGAGCTCAGTACACACGCGTCACCGCAAGACCATTGCCATTACCACTAACAAAATCTACCTCCTCCCTTGTCATTGTGCAAAGACGAAGAAGACATTTACCGCTGCAAGCGAGGCTTCATGAATGCAATTCTGCGATTTCGCCACCAACGCCATGGCATCAGCCACCGCATGCCACCGCCCACCACTGCACCACCTCCTGCTACCCCTCCTAGTACTGTTATCTTGGGCTACAAGTCTAGCCGACACTTCTTGTCCACCTCGTGCAATTGGCGATCCTCCTACTGCTGCTGGACCACCCCCCATCACCACCCCCACTGCTGCCACCATCACGGAGTTGCGAAATTTGTGCTCAGAGGGGAGTCGACGAGGGAAGTACTAGTGAATCTAGCCCAGCGATAAGATCAGGCTGAGACACTACGGATGCCAGACTCAGGTTGAGTCAGAGATTCGATATGCCCCGTCACCTCCTCTGCAGACGCTGCTGAACGCTTTAGGCGGGTGTCCTGGCCGCCTCCGTTGGGGCTGAACAATTGTTAAGCGGTTTAGGCTGATCTAGGTGCTTTGCTGACAGGGGTTGAAAAGGAGTGGGCCTGGACTACTTCATGTGCGTGCATGTTTGCCTTAGTAGCTGTTTGCTGATCTGCCTTCTGCCATGCCGTATTTGCCGGAGGGATGGCTTCCTGCTTCCATGTAACGATTCAGCCACGCTTGAGCCTGGCATGAATTCCGTGAATCCGCAGCTGAAACTTTTGTGCCGATCTCATGAATTTTTGCTGCAGGGTAAGGAAGGAACATACATAAACGATAATTGAAATAAGGATGAGCCTTGGCCACAGCCGAGATCCTGGCTTCGTCTCAGTCATGCTATTCACCTCTTTGAATGAAACTTCTCCTTCACCCCCCACATACCTCTTTGCCTCCTGATTGCCTGCCTTTTCGTGCTTAGCTTAGCTTAGTTAAATTGCCTTTCCCGGCCTCAACTTGCCTTGATCAGCCT
Source organism: Symbiodinium pilosum (assembly GCA_905231905.1). NCBI lineage: Eukaryota > Dinophyceae > Suessiales > Symbiodiniaceae > Symbiodinium > Symbiodinium pilosum. Next base: position 150,979 of record CAJNIZ010001114.1, read on the forward strand.
TCCCAATAAAGTGGGTCCTGAACCACGCCAGTCCCCATATGCCCGATGAAAGGCGAGGCATCCCCTTGAAGCCTTCAACCGTGAGGGCAAGAATGTTAGGGGTATTCAGGACGGATACCAAAGACACAGGATGATGGGAAGCCTGTTCAGGTTAGGCTGAAGAGGGAGAATGCCATCCCTGACGATCCTCAAAAAGCTACACAGATTAAAGCACACCTCAGAATCCTCAAAGCAGCTTTCCGTGATTTAATTGCTGAATGGGCCTGCCATTGCTTGAGGAGAGGCTCACAGACAGCCTCGCACGCATCGATGCTGCGTCGGTTGGCGGAGCCTTGGCTTGCAGGGCCTTGCGGCACAAGTGGCTGTTCAAGGCAAGCTTTCAGGCGAAGAACCAAGATTAGCGGAAGGTTTTCTCCTAGTCCTCACAGCAACAACGAAGAGCGTCAGCTTAAACAACTCAGCGACTCCTGACGTGCAGATGCATTGACATATCATGACGCTTGCAAGCCTGCGCATCAAAGGCTTCGATTGCTTTGCAGGTCCTGAATGTTTCTCTGCCGCACACTGCCAAGGTCCAGGTAGACGGAGATGTCGCGTTTGATCCGATCTCCTTCTACAACCTGACTGGCCCTGGCCTTAGATGAGAGCTGGGAAGCTAGGGGGGACCAGAGCGTCCTAGGGAGTTAGGCGCCTGTGACCTTGGCTTCAACTTCAGCAGCAGGAGCCAGAGTTCTGAATCCGAGCCTCCTGGTAGGGTGACGGAGCCAAGAAACTTCCATTACCTGCAAGATGTTGCAGAATGAGTTAATGGCATCCCGCAGCTTCTACAGAACGGCAGCACTGCACGAAGATGCCTAGCAGACTTGGCCAATCAATGGCGCCAGCAGGCCGGCTGATCGATCTCCTAGCTCCTTTCGAAGATGGGGCGCCCGGGCTGATTGATTGATGGTCCTGCAATGAAGTTGTGAGAAGGATTGCAGCCACTTCGACAGTGCCCTTAGCAGCGATACTTTACAAGTGCAGCTGAGATTTCCTAGGTTCATGGCATCGCATGCAAAACTTGAAGGTCCAGAAGACGCATGCTCATTCCCGTCGTGTTTGGACGTATGCAAGGGCCAAAGCCAAAATCACATGCTCTTTGCCACTCCCTTTGAACAAAAGGAGTCCATATTTTCGAGGCCAGAGAGGCTGTCGCGCGGATGGCCGGCCTGGAGAAGGGAGAGGCTGGCGACCATTGCAGAGTGGGTAGAAAGCCTGGAAGCGTGATAATGACGGTGACCATGACAAGGAGAAAGACGACTGGGCCGTGTAGGCTTTAGGCTGTAGGAGTTTCCGAAAGCTGGCGCTTGTGCTGGTGGCCGTGCAAGCCATCAGAGTTTCAGGGAATGCGGGTCCAGTTGTGTGAAGTTTTCCTGAGTCCACGGCCGCTGACGTGAGTAATAGGTTGAGATGTTCAGGAGTTAACTTCTCACAAGGTGAACAGGTAAAATTTGGTAGCCCCCCACCAAAACCGGCAGCTCGGCAATTCCAAACTTACAAGTGTTACTATCAGTTTTATTTGTCTTGTTGCAGTCTCACGCATACGGGAGATAGACGGGTTTGTGGATATCAGGTCGCTCGTCATGTTCAGGTCAAGCCCCTCCTTGGAAGAGCTGAAAAACAATCGAACCGCAGAAGCGGCCTTTCAAATTCCGGTTTGTGCTTGCACTCTTCGGACTCGTTTTGATGCCTTGGCATTTAAACGTGTAAGTCCCAGCTGGATTAAGGCGACATACCATGTACTTAGACGACCGTTGCGCTGAATAACCCGAGCTCTACTTAAGAAAACAATGAGACCCGCTTACCCCAAATCTCTCATGATTTCAGATATCCTGGATCCTTAGTTCCGAACCATGGGCCCCTAATATGTATAACTAATATGGGCCCGCACCTGTTTCCTGGCTCCTAACTTTGGGTCCTTAACTCCGCTTCTAGGGTTTTATATAGTATTACCAGGTACAGAAGCACCTAAGGGCCCATACTAAGGACCATAGGTCCAACCTTAGAGTCCTGCAGGCGCAAGTTCTGGAGTTGGGTTGCGGCACTGGCCCCCTGGCGCTTTCAAGATTTCCGCAATTCTCAGCGCTCTGGGATTCAGAGACTGTAGTCAGGCTATGTCAGGCTCCCTGCATCTGCTAAACAACAAATCGACGCCATCCTAGGGTTTAGGGTTTAGGGTTCAAGAATTTCGAGTGGGATCAGAAATGTGCTTCTCGAGACAGCCTGCTGAGTCAACTATGCATGACTTCGCTTGAGCTGGCCGTGTAACATGTCTATTGCAGTTGGATGGTTTGCACATGCGGTCCGCAATGAAACCAGGACATCTGTCTCAGACTGTCTTTAGATGTTTAGAAATTTAAAGCATTTCCTAAATAGTTTTCGGACTAGTGGCTATAGGGGTTGAGCATTAGGTGTTTTATTCTAGGGGGTTGGGCCTGGTATTCTTTTTAAGCTAAAAAGGGGTCACCTGAAGACCTGAAAATCTTCCAAGGCCGCTGGGCGCAAGGGCTCTGTGAAAGCCGAGTTGGGGCCACCCCGCCCTGGTTTTACAGGAGGGAGGGGTTCCGTGTGCATAGATGTATGCATGCATTATGTAAACCTGTTACGCATGTATGCATGGATGTATGAATGTGTAGACGTGTATGTACATGTATATATGAATAGATGACGACAGACATGCTGTTGAGAGTTGAGCTTATTCTCAGACAAAAACAGCAAGCAGTGGAAAAGTGCATCCGTGCGCGAAATACATGAATGCGCGCAGAGTGGCACATATTACAGTGCTTGAGTCACTTGAGCATCCGTTTTGCTATCGGGGCGTGTTTTGGTTGATGATGTGCTTAATTGTACATTGAAGGGACACGCGGCAAGCCGATTGGTTTCGCAAGCATGTCTTCAGATTTCTGGACCATGTCAACGTGTCGGTGTGTAGTTTCACCACAAGATGCGCAATGGTAGGAGGTGCGACGCTTCAGTACTGGCTTAGCACCTTGCAAATCTTGCTCACAACGTGACTCCCGACGCAGTCCAGAACCCACGGGAACTCGAACCCGAGCAGCCAGCCCAAGCTCAAGCTTTCGCCAGGCCTTGCGGTATTTGGGAGTAGACTCCTCCAGCACTATGGCAGAGGAAGCCGCACCCCATCTGAGATCTGAAGGCTCAGGTAGCTCCAGGACAGTATGAAGAGAACCCACGGGCGAAAGGCTCATGCAATCGAATGCGGGACCCATGCAGAAGCGGCGCTGCAGTGCTTGACGTCCAAAGTGTCGCGATCATGGGTGCAGGACGCAACACCCCCGATACCATCCCAGTCCATGTCCCAAAGTCGCAAGGTTTGCTTTCCATCAGCCTTTCTCGTGTGTAAGTCAGCTTGTGGTTTGGACTGACAGCAGATTGCTGGGTCTGAGGCAAGGACGCTGGCCAAAGTCCCCAATGCCAGCGTCATCCAAGCCGATGCCCGCCGGTTGGGTGTCTTGAAGGAGGTGTGGCTGTGGGGGAAAGCCCGTGAAAGCGTGGTCTGTAAGCCTCCTGTGCAGGAAGCTAAGGCATAAGCATGATTTTGCCAAGGCCTGAAATGCCTGAACAAACAATGAATACGCTTCATGTAGTCGTGCTCTGGCGCAGGCTTGCAATTCGATGTTGGGCGGCGCTCCTGATCGCATCACGGCAGCAGAGTCGCGTAGATGGCGAGATGCGGGCAAGGATAAGTAGACCCTTATGTTGATGAAGGATTTTGATAGCAGACCGCTCTTCCATGCAGTTTGTGCACATTTGGTATTCAGCGCTGTGCAGGAAGCCGCTGAAGCAGACAGGACCCAAGCGCCTGTAAGAGGACTACATCAAGACATTGCAACACAAGAAATTCCTTGCTGGCGCAGACCGCATGGCGACAACCCCATGCCCATGCTCATGATGCAGCAGTTCTTTGGAATGTCGACCTTACATCCCTTGCAGCTGCTGCTCAAAGTCGGGGAGCCAGCAGGATAGCAAAAGTGCAGCCATGCAGCGCCTCATTTGGCTCCCAAGAATGCAGAGGGGGGCGCTCAACACCATGGCTTTTTGTTCAGGGATGCTGAAAAATTGGCTTAATGCAGCGATGGAGGTTAAAGGGAACCCTAGCTTTGGCAGGAACCTATGCTGGCAGGATGAGCCTTATAAAGCTATATTGTTGGTTCAGTTGTACGATTTGTGATGTACGGTGGAAGGAGTACCAAGTTGGTTGGTCTGCATGCGCGGATTCTCAATGGGCTGGGCAGCTAGAGCAGGAGTTGGGCTGGTCAGGTAAGAGATGGTAAAGAGGCATTGAGGGTTAATCTGGTTTTCTGTGGTGAGGATGTGAGCTCAGGCTGCACGCTTTTCAGTCGTCTGGATTCTGTACTTAGTGGTTTCCATTTTCTTTTCCATTATCCCAATGTAAACCCTATTATACTATAGGCTTCCATTTTATTCTGCATGTGATCAAATTTCTTATTTGCTCTGAGCAGCCTGCAGAGCAGCCTAGGTTCGCCACCCTGCCCGCGTGCATCGTGGGACTGGCAGCTTGCCCCAAGGTTTTGGGCTGTATCTGGTTCTGGGATGTTCTGGGCATATAGGGGTTCCCCTGGCTGACTCCTTCGTTTTCAAGATGCATGTCAAAGGCAAAAGAGAGTGAGAGGTTGCAGGAGAACCAGGGAGGGCTCTCAAGGAGTTTGTGCCCAATGTAGCATATGAAGATCTTACTCCCCTTCTGGCAGTTTGAGGGAAGGGCATGTCGAGCAGTATGTTTGTTCGCTTCTACTCTAGATGGGCATGGCCTTTCTGAACAAGCAGTTCTTGCCTCGAGGCAGTTGGGAACTGACGTTTTCACGTTTGGGCATCTCCTCTTCCATGCTCAGGGTAGATGCACCATAAGCAGGTGGGTGCTACCGTGGGCAATGTCTCAGGGTGAAGGCCAAATCCAGCAGTGTTGTTACGGTCAACACAGGCTTAGCATGAGAGGTTTGTTTCGCAGTACTTGCGAGAATGTTTATGACAATTAGTAACTGCTAGGTCAAATTTGAAGACGTTACATTAAGTACACACACACGCATAAGCCGCAGTACTGTCAGTTACTACCCATTGCAAGGTCAAGATGGCGAATACTTGTACGTACGCCAGAATTAGTCAGAGGTGTGCTGCACGGTGTGCTTACAAGGCTCTACAAGGCTGTGACGTTAGCCTCCGGAATTTGGTAGCTACCCCCAATCCCAAAAAATATATAATTACTTTTTTAGGGACCCCCGAAAACCTGCTTTTGGGAAACCCTATTTCAAAAGGCAGATTGGCCATCCTGGCTTACCTTCTCGTTCTTCGAGGAGGAGGCGTGACAGAAGTATGAAGATTGGAGCTCACAACTTACTGGTTCTTAGTAGGAAGTGAGGGAATATACTCTTTATATAATCCCCAAATATTATATTCCTATCTTCCCTTCTGACCCCGCAGTAAGGTAAGGGCAGGTAGACTCAAGGGGTGAGAGGGTTTTTCCGGAACCAGGGCAAGCCGAATCCTTCATTTCTTTCGCAAAGTGTCGATTTTTTATCTCCCCTGTCCACCTGCATAAGAACGCAAAGTCTGGGATATTGGGCGGATTCCTTTTATGCTTGGTTGAGGGCTTCGGATTTAGTTTGGAAGTCTGCAAGCTGCATGCCGTCAATTTTGGCGCTGCTTCATGACTGCTTCGTGCCCTCTTGCTTCCTGAAAGCTTTCAAGCTTTTGGTGGTAGCAAGCCCACGGCTCCGCACTAATCCTTTATCTTGCTGGTGCTGAGGAAGGTGAATATAGGGACAATTCACGTGTACATATGAGGATGTTACAGGGGTTGCCATAATGATCTCCCCCGCTCTCTCTCTCTCTCTCTCTCTCTCTCTCGCTCTCTCTCTCCCACTCCCAAGCACCAATAAAATTATTCAGACGAGAGGAAGCCAAAGGACCCAAAGTACCTTTCGGGCTTAGGACCCCCTTTCGCTGGAAAGTCCCAACTGAGCACAGCTAGCATCCCTGTCTTTGTGGATACTGACAGAACCCCAACATAACCCCAATATATATACCCTATTATAATATAGTAGTTTCCATGTTCTTCTCCATTATCCCTATATAACCCCTATTGGGTCAGCAATTGCCCGTATTTTATTTGGGGATACTATG
>CAJNIZ010001114.1:157263-183605 GCA_905231905.1 Symbiodinium pilosum
CAAAAAAACACTACTCATGTGCCCTGAACGTTTGATCCTCTCTGACCTTACATATTCCAATTGCGGTGTACTATATATATCGGGAGCATTGCAAATTGAGGGTGGGCCTTTTTATATTTCTATATCAAGGGGAGTGGATGAAAATGGCAGGACAAAGGCGAGCCTCTGGGCTACTTCCTGCGGCCTATGGATTTCGGTACCGTTCTCAGTACAGCAAGGCAGCGGCTACAGGAGACCACACACGCAAATGAGCAGTTGTCAAAATCTTGGGCTAGAGACAGGGGTCATAGAAACCTCCCAAAATCGTGCCCCCGCATTCCTCATAAGTAATTATGATAAGTAGCACTGGGCAAACCTGATGCAGTAAATACCTTGGCCGTATACCTCCTACATGAGGATCCCGCAAAGGTATTGTCATTGGTGCGCGGCTGAACCCTAGAAAAGCTTTGCCCCACGTCCTCCCAAAGTGTCTGGTGTGGTACTGCGATTAGATCTAGTCTGCAGGTTACGTGCCTGTTTAACATCAGTCTGAAGATCTCTCAAGCTTACCTGTTTTTTGGACATGCATGTGGGAGAGTATTTGAACTACTCTCCTAGAGACGCACAGTAGATGTGTAGAAGAGAAGCAGCGGGCCTCCCAAGGTGTACTGATTTAATTGGGCATTTGCCTGTGGTTTTTTGATTGGCTAGGTCCATTTTGATACTATCTCTAGTCTACATCCCATAAATCCCCCGTGCTCTCAAAAAACCACTCCTACTGCGCCTACATGTTATTCAAAAAGTCCTTACACCCTCAGGTAACGCCAGCTCCTCCGCCAAGCTGCCTACAGGGTTGGCGGCGGATCTTGAGGGCGTGACCCACTACAGCTGCCCAGCCGGTACAGTTTAAACTCTCAGCCCGTCCCTTGATCCCTGTAGCCCATCAGAGCTTCGTGCAACTTTCCCAGCATGGTCCCTGAACTGTCTGTTGACAGGCAAGTAGCAAAAGATTAAGCACAGCCAAGGGCTGGTTCCCGGCATCTTCCCAAGCGGTATGCACTTCCACTTCGATGGCCTGGCCACAGTTGCGTCTTGGTTTATTTGGGTTTTGGGTTTAGGGTTCAGGGTTTACGGTTTAGGGTTCCCTTGTGGGATATCTTCTGGCATCTTAGCTTTCTGGGAATCAAGGGTAGGAGGGTCTGAAATAGTTCCTCTCAGACAGGATGGTTCTCCCTCGTTTGTCGGCCACCCCGCCACCCACCCCATCACCTCGATACCCTCACCTCGCGAGTCCCTTTGTTTCAACAATTGAAATTCAATGGAACTCCAATAAACCATCAAGGACAAGCCAAATCAATACCTGAATTTGAATAAAAACAATGAGAAAATTGGTTTCATTCAAGTGAACTTAAGTCGACAATCAACTACACGTCAGCTTAATTCCGCCGATTTCTCATTAAGGATCAATGAAAATGGATTCAAATTTGATACCTTAGGTTCTGACAACTCAAGGAAAAGGCATTGTTTCGCTTGATTTCTCACTACAAGTCCATTACAAACTGGTCAAACTAATTGAATTGGAATTTTCAAATCAAGTAACAACTATTGCAATTTAATTGATTTCCACCTTTCAAATCAATTGGTCTATGCTAAATGCAGTAAACCCACGCGTGGTTTGGGAAGAACCGGTATTTGGATATGAGGCATGTGCTCAGGGGTGTGTGTCATGTGGGGAACTGTAGATCTCTCTCAGGCAGGATAAAACTGGGTTGAGTACGAGAAGCAAGGTTCTCCTTGTTTCAACCTCGAAGGCTGGCGCCTTGAGCAAAGGTGAAATTCAGCTTTGCCGATGGGCGCTTGAGTTGGACGGCACGGCCTTATGAGAGCGGGGCTGAGAAGCTGCACGGCCGCATAGTTCAGGGTCCGCTTTTCTTACATTTGCGGACTTTACATGTTTGCCTTCCAGAATAGTAGGTCAGCACGACGTGAAGTGCTTAGACTGGAGCACTAGCTTCTGAGTATTGGAGAACAGTTCACCTCACTGTCACTGCAGGCACTACAGCACGTGCATCTTCGGAGGCACCGGAACAGGTCCCACTATTGGCATCAAGCCTTGCCTCACCAACCCGGTTGTGAACCTGCTGCCCATTGAGGACGCTTTTTCCAGCTTGCTTGCTGACGTTGACGCAACTCCTCCATTTCAGGTTAAGCCTGCTGGCAGTGTTAAGCAGCTTAGATGCCAGAGCTGTCTTTTCCGAAGAAGGACCAGCTGTGGCTTACCACTGACACCTCCAAGTGGGGCCGCGTGAATCCTGACACCTTGGATACTTTGCCAGACGAAGTAGAGGCTGCCCGGTTCAGGAGCTTCGGTTCATACAGGGCACATTAAAGGTTCGGCATGAGTGATGCTGATGCTGGATCAGTTCAGTGGGGCATCACACGCAAGCTGCTGGAGGATTTCTGTCAACCCTCCGATTTCTACGCAGTGCTGGAAGCTGGTAAGCTGGTACTCACACATGTCGTCAACATGCAGCTTGTCATTTGCCGCCCGTTTGTGTGGTTTTTCTGTTTGCAGACGTTTGTCCATATACCCCGCCCCTATGCTATCGGTGACGAGCTTACGCGCTAGGGAGCGGCGGGCCACTTATCTCACTGTAGTGTCAAGCCACCCCTGGAAGGTGGCCTCTACTGTGCTGAACGCGCACCCGGCCTGTGATCCTGCAAGCAAAGCCTGCTTCGTGCAGCTTCTTGGCGAGCAGGAAACAGCATCCCACATTTCAATTGTTGAGTTCCTTGATTAGTATGATTTTGCTGTGAGTTATGGTGCCTTTAGCCACGTATTTTAAATCCCTTACATCTTGCGTGCACCCCCTGCAAGTTAACCTCTGCGCAGCTCGTCAAAATCTGCAGGGAGTAGTCATGTTATCTGCAAGCTGGAGTGAGCAAGACTGGCGGGAACAAAGCTCACTTGATTCAGCTGGGAAGGTACAACTGCGGCGACAACGCGCAGCCTTACACGAACCAGGCATGGATGCCTCGGGGTTGAGGTTGTTTGGAACGCTCCTTCTTGACCACGCCGTCCTGACCCAGCCAGTAGAGGTCTGAGGTACACTTCAAGCATTGCATCCCCTTTCCCCGTTCAAGGCTTCTTTTGTTGAGTGCCCGGAAGTTATGTATGCAGCTTGGACACATCAACTTGAGTGGCCTACGGTTGTGCTAGAATATCAGGAGGTTTCGAGAGGTCTGAAAACAGCGCTGCTGTGCCAGGGAAGCCTGCATAGTCTGAGTTCTTAGACAGCTCTACACGAAAAAATGAACACATGCCTTCTTTTCCAAGTTCTGATAGCTGGCATGGGGTGTTAGTTCCATCTCCCAGCATACTTGTCGACAAAGGGTAACAACCCCCCCCTCCCCACAGGATTATCTCCTGGCACGCTGGAAAATGCACAGCGCAGGCTTTAGTTGGAAAACGATGCAAGGGAATTCAACGATCAGGTCCAAGATTTGAAGAAGCAATAAGAGGGAAACAACACGATAACCGCATTTGGGGACAGGCAAGAACGAACAGGGCTACCAATCCTTATTTGCCCCAAAAAAGCGGTGTGAATGATTTTCTGGCCATTGTGGAGAGTCATGTGCGTTTATTCGCTTCCATGTCTTTGTGATCATGACATTGGCCAAATGCTACTACGGCCTTTCTGAGTTCATGTGGTTTCTTCGCTTGGAATGAAACCATGTAAGGATAACATGAATTTCTGAATAACTGAATAACCAACTCGGTAGATGCCATAGCTACTAAAGCTCCCAACCTGCCACAATGACAGAGCTATCCTCATGCAGGCCTGCATTGGTCAGCTGGTGCCAGGGGTTCCTTGGACTTCTGGGTGTTGTTAGAGTCCCCCTTAAGTAGATAAAATATGGCTTTTGGGTAGATTATACTGGGATCCCTATATACCTCATAATTATTCTATCTACTTAAGGGGGACTATACATGTACATTGGACAGCCACCATGACATGCACATGGATTTTCATCTTCAACCCAAGGCTACCGGCATGCGCACTGTGGAGATCAGCAGGGCAGAGCTGCCCGAGAGGAAGCTCATCCAGCACAGCTGCTTGGAGTGGCAATGCTACCGCAGCAGTCCAACTTTTCCAAGTGGAGCTGAGGGTTCAAGGATCCATATCCCCATCATGAATATCCTCCATTATCTGGAACCTACTGGATTTTGGGGGGGGCAGGTTGAGCGTATGATTTGTCTAGGAGCTTTGTCGTGCGGGATTGCAAGGCCATAGTCCTTGCATCACGCCGGGCTTTGTCATCAGCAAGATCGACAGCTTCACGGCACGGAGTCCCTTGACCCTTGGGACGCGTTGAGTAGATGGAATGAAGTCCGCGAAGCTCGGTAGCCCAATATAGTCCCCCTTAAGTAGGTAGAATATGGGGTATATGGGGATCTCATTATAACATACCCAAAGCCATATTCTATCTCCTACCGGGGGACTATAATATGAGGCCCGGGCCTGAGCAGAAGTAGATGCTGCTGCTGAGGGTCCAAGTACCTAATAATTGTATACTTCCCCAAAACCTGTACTATAATTACTATTACCCAAATCCCAAGTACCTAAATATTGGGTACTTGGACCCTTAGGGTCTGCTGAGGAACAGCAACTCGGGGGTTCTGCGCTTCCTGCACCAGGCAGGTTCACGGCTAGGGGCTATACTAGGTTAATTATATAAGGGTCATATGGGGCTATATAGGGTTTAGGGATTAGACTTATTTTGGGGGATTTAAAAGGGTTTATATAGAGATTATCAGCAGTATATTGGGGGTTTTCCAAAATTAGGGGGCACCTTTTATGGGTGTCCTTATGAGAAGGACTATGGTTTTTTGGGCCTCAGAACACAGTCCGTGCTTCAACGAAAAAAATCGCTGTCTAAATTGACACAGGCAGTGCTTGCATGTCCAAAGCAAACCTTGTATTGTCTCGTGCACCCTATCCGAACCAAGAGGATGTATAACCCCAATAATGGAGAATTAAGTGGAAAACAAGATGGAAAATGGAATGGAAGCCCTGCGTCCTTCAAGGGATATACACGGATAGTACTCCAAAAATGGAGAAAGAAATGGAAAAGAACATGGAACTTGCAATGGAAACTGGAATGATATATGGGCTTGGGCGCATTCGCGGTTGAAAATGATTCATGTGGTCACGCAGACCCGAACCCCTTACACTCCGCGCTCATTCAGATAAACGCGGGCAGGCTTCCAAATGTGAGTATCTACACAAAACTCTTAGTGGTGGTAGGTGGGTCATGTCCTTAAACCCTAAACCCAAAATCCAAAGTATCTATATTCAGGTCCTGTGCCCACAAGGGCACCCGGCTCTCTTTTCATTTGCATCAGGCAGAAGACGACCTCTGGATGGTCATGGACAGGAAGACAAACAAGTCCGCAATTCTTCAAGGCTTCTCCTCGCAAATTAGAATTCACTTGAGTAGTATTTTATTTGGGGCTTCTACGGTACCCAGTATAGAGTAAGATTATATCTTTCTTTTGGGGTATAGTCTTTTATATAAGGAATATTATCTTACAGGGTTAACACCCCAAAAACGCTGCTCAATTCGAATTCATTTGGGATAGACAGGGATAGGACCTCCATATTGGAGAATCACACGAAACAATGGAAAGTGCCATGGCAAAAAGGGATTACGTAGGGGATCAGGTATGAGCTACTGTCAATATTAGCCGTTAGCCTGATCAAGGCTCCTCTTGCAGTTTAGTATAGTCCCTGATAATCAAGGAACCCATGTCCATTAAGATGTGTAGGAAATATTGACTATAGCTCATTTCATAGAGGAACGCTTGATGGCTTCGGACATGGTGCTTGTATGTCCCAAGTGCACTTTGGTTCACATGGCCATGGCATACCCAGCCGCTCTCTGTACATATAACCAATCGACAGAGAAGGAAGCGTGAACTTCGTGAACAACCATTTCTGGAACTGCTACGAGGTGGACGGCAATGTCGTGATTGATGCTTGCCCCTTCTGCCAAGTCTTCCGCCAATATCTATAGACAAAGTTGGGCCCCACAAGCACACCCCGATCCTTCATGCGGAAGCCTTGCGCCATGTGGTAGTTGTCTAAGTCTCGTCCATCATTGATAGAAAAGAAACGGACACTACCATGTTATGCGCTTGCTTGCATTTGCCAGCTTGGGTGGTCCCTTCCCGTGGACAAGAAATGGAAAGTGCTATACGAACATTTGGCCTCAGGGGCTGCATGTGCGTTGTCACTCAGGACAGTGTTGCTGCAACAGAAGATTACCTCGACAACTACTTTGAGAAGAACCTGGCGGCTGATAGGTCCTTTATCGTAAGGTGCAGAAAAGCACAATAGCAACGGCTACTAGCCGAACCGCTTACTGTTGAAATCTAAGCCCTTGTGCCCCAGGAAGCATTGTAGCTGCCAAAATACATGCCCAGAGACCATGTAGTAGAATTGGGGTTGCAGGGGCTGATCTCGGAGAAATCCAAGCAAGCCAGAGCAATGACAGCTGAACTTGGGAAGCATCAGTCACAGTGTGCGTGTGAAGCAAAGAGATGCAAAGAGGGGTGCATTATGTTCTAGATCGCACAAGAACTTGTCCTCACAAATGCCTGAAAATTGTTAGATGCATGGCCGCCTATTTGACACACTCAGAACCCCCTTCTAGCATCACCCGGGGTGGCAAAGTGGATATCAAGCAGCCACTGCTGAATCAAGCGGCCACTGCTGAAAACGATGGGTGATCTCCCATGGGCCATCTTGCGTAGCAAAGACGGACTGAGAGTCTTCCTAACAAAGAAGTGCTCGGTCGCCACAGGAACTGGACGAAGCTTTTCCACCCGGCTCTTCGGTGCACAGTGCCTGCGGCAAAAGGCCAGGCATTTCCTCTGCGAAACCTGGGCTGCCGTTCAGGAATTTAAATCAAATTACCATAATATGGGTATATAGTAGGCAATACGGTTTCTTTCCTCATTATAGTAATTTAATCTAAATTGCTCAGCAGTGACCCAGAAACAGGGACAGCGCTGCTCAAAGGGTCGGTGGTGCTTCTCAATCCGAACAGGTGGTCCAGTCTCGTGCGAGAAGTTCTTCCTGAAGGAGCCCGCGCGGTTGCACGGTTTAGGGTTTTGGGGTGGATGCAAGGCAGGTTCAAGTGCTTGACTAGATGAAAAAATACTGTTCTCCTGCACGGAAGTGTGCTGCAATACACAATCACAGTGCCTTTCCTTCGAGGAGGGTCCGTCTTATGCCATGCATGGTTTATGTAACGACGCCAGGTGGCATGGCAGAGAGAAGGTGTGGACAGCAGGGCCAGACCAAGTTTGAAATAGGGTTCAAACGAGACTACAGTGCGGGCATGCGCATGCAGCAGCGGACGAGCAGTATTCTCAGGTTATTCTACAAGTTGTATCCACAGATACCTTTCCTACCTTTGTAACTTCTGTCTGAGTAAATGGGGCGGCTAAGACCAGAGAAGATTTTAATGTGAAGTTGGGATGTCCAAAGTGAAGCTGCGGACGCTGCTGAGTGGATATCTTGTGCATGTCAATGCGCTGGCTGATGGACGGATTGCGAGGGTGCCGGGAGCGAGAGGGAGAGAGAGCTGGAGTTGGAAAACTATGCGCATATCTATGAGAAGGGAGGGGGAAGAGTGCAGGGAAGAAGTCAAGAGTGTGGAGGAAAGAGGAAGAGGGAACCCTGAGTAAAAGCAGGCGAGGTCCAAAACCGGGTGAAAGAAAACATGGAAAGAGCTGCAGTGATTCCGCGCGACCAGCACTATGTGCATGACTTTATGACACTGTAATGTACATTGGAGTATATTGGGGTTATATTGGGAGAATGGAAAAGAGAACGGAAACTACTGTATAGGGGAGTCAGAATAAGCAGCATGGGAGTATAGGTCGCTGCAGCAAATTCAAACGAATGCAAGTGCAGGGGCCCAGATTGATACAGCCGAGTACTAACACCCTTACTGTGTTGTAGCGTGGATGCCAAACTTGTGAAGCAGTCAGACTCTCTAAGGAGAGCACGCCCAGGGATAAACCTTACCAGGTAGGTGCAGGTGTCATTTTGTAGTGTGAGGGGCAACAGACGACGTGGTGTGTCAGGAGTCTCGCAGCTCACTAGAATAGAGGAGAAGCTCGTTCTAAAGTCTGAGCTTGATCCGACTTTTGTACGACCGTCCTGGCTGAGCAGCCGAAAGTTATGCCACTAGATTGGGCTTCGGAACATGCAGGATCCAGATCCTCGTGAGTGTCGACCCTTGTACCAAACTCTCAGCTAGGGGGCTTCGCCCCCGCGTGCTCCTGGATTCTATAAGAAGAAGAAGGAGAGCGAGAGAGAGAGAGACTGACCCTAAGACTCCGACGCCCATGCTGAAGTTGCTTGAGGTTCATGGCAGCAGGGTTGTTGAGTCGTGAGGATCAGCGAAAACCAGTCAGGGAACGCATGTTGAAAGTCTTGGGGTAAGCAACATGCAGGCCGTGCCAAGGTGATCATAAGCAACATCCTGCGGGTCCAAACAACCCCGAGGACGAAGGAGCTGTGATCTTCGACTACCCAACTTTCAATCCCGCCTTCAAGATGAACCCCAGCTACCAGTTCCTGGTATTCAGCAGAAGGGTCAGGGTTTGATAGTGCAACCTGGCGGTTCGCCAGTCGGATTCCATGCAAGCGCCCAAGCCTTGACTTTTCAAAGCGCTAGTGTGCAAGCTGGTGGAGTGGGGGCAAACGTGAGGGAAGAACTGATGGCATCATGATTGCAGGATGGAAGTTAGTAGTCCTTGGGCTTCGATCTGACTACCAGGGACAACAAGAGAGAGGCCCTCGAACTAGGCAAATGGTGTAGTAGGCGATGTCTTGTACTGAAATTCGCTCTTCAAGCTCCGAAAATGAGCCAGCCAATTTTCATGTGGAAGCCAACCACTTTCAACCAAGAGTTGGTGAGCACAGCCAGAAGTTAGATCAGAGTGGACTGATCCCAGGATGGAACTGAAACAAGCCAAGGTACTTCTACGCCATTGCAGCGAAGGCGCCCACTTCCAGGCCGGCTGGAAGGGGAGAAAGCCGAGTCCTCACCCAGGGCGGGGTATTCCCACTAAGCGTTGCAGCCCCTCCAAAAGTGCACGTGCTTTCTGGGCGCTGTGCCCAGCTTTCTGCACCAAACCGCACCAGGTCTAGTAGCACTTGGAGGGTGTAGACATAGGATAGTCCCAAATGCAACGGCTCCATTGCGGGTTATTCCGCATTTGACATGAGGTGGTTTGATGAGCTCATCAAAGTCAACGTCAGGACGAGGCCAGCAGTCCTGCTTGTTGTCGGTGGCTTTGGCCAGCAGTCGACATCTGTCAGCAATCGCGGGGGTTTCCGTTCCTCATGTAGGAGACCTTGGATACCTGGCTTGCTTGCCGTCTTGCAGGGAAGACCTTCAAAAGCACCTCTCAAATCTTTTCGCCATGACTTAACCAGGCCTGTAGATTTGCGAAGCAGATTGGCAGTAGTGACTCAACGATGCGAACACAAGACGCAGATGAAGCCCTTGGCCAGGTCTGTAGAGCTTTCATGGTCCTCTCCGGGCATCTTCTTGACAGAGGCAGACTTCATCCCCTGGAAGGGCAAGGCCGTGAAGAGGGGGTGGGCTACAGGATAAGTCGGTCATTGTTGGGCGATTAAAAATCAAGTTTAGAAGATGGAATGTTATCAAAGATTTTGCTTATGGCGCCTGGCTGTGGCATCCGCACACGCGCACTTTCTCGGCCCCTTCCAACACCCATTCTACCGGTCCGAGTTCCTTGCGTTGCATCGAGGGTTTCAGTTTGAACAGCATGCCTGGTCAACACATACGGCACTAAGGTTCAAGGAACCACCAGCCTTGAAGTGGACCAGTCTGAATCATCTACCGACCAAGCTGCCGAACTAAACGTAGAGCAACACCTCGGAGGCATCCACAGTATTCGGAACTATGGCCTTGTAAGTTTTCGCTGTGAAGTTACAGGCCCTTGCAAAGTTCTATGCTGCTATGAAGCTGAGAGGCGGATGCCGACCGACCTGAAGATCATGGCATGCTGCTTTCCGTGCTGTACAACACAACATCGGATCAGAGTAGCCTCGGGGTTTTTGATGCTGCCACTTTGGCACTGCTTCACCAGCAGCCGCTCAATTCCGTGATCCCTTTCCATGCACACGGCATTGTGTGCGTGGATGGGCGTTGCTACTCAAACCCGTAGTTGCAGTTTTGTTCCCCTCACCTAAGCTTTTCACCGTTTGCGCGTCCTTGCACATGGCAAGGCACCCAGTGGCAGAGAGTCCATGGAGCAGACTTTGATTGATACAGACATGTACAGAGTGGCCCTCTTACTTGGGGAGGGCCGCTGGTGAACAGAGCAGAGCTAGTCTACAACCACCCTCAGGCCCTTGGGATGTTGCTCAGGAGGTAGCCTTAAGATCGCTTGAGGCGCTTACGCAAGCATGCGTGACAGCTAGCAGATGCATACAGAAGTTTTCTGCCCTTGGAACATTAAGTGCGGGTACTTGTGCGTATCGCGGCCATGCGGCCATACCAACGCAGACTGACTTCAGTCGAGCATGAGAGTCAATAATATGTGTCAAGATAATCGCACAAAACTCACCGCTGCTCTGGCACCAGCAAGAAACCAAAAGTTGATTTTCAGCTGCCTGCCGCACCAGCCACGCATAGGCGATTGGTGATTGGTGGCGCGTGGCTAGCGTGGTGAAAAAGTGGTTTGCCCTTCATGTGACATGTAAATCTGGAGTCAGGCATGCATCCGTGGCATTGAGATTGTCCAATTGGGTCCAGGGGCGCGTTGCTAGCTCTCTGGTTTTGTCCTACCAGTAGCTTCGCGAGTAGGGCGCGGTATCAGCATATGCAGCTTCCGCAAGCTGCGAATGTGAATGAAGCAGCCGTATGCCCTGTCGTCTAAGGCATTGTCGCATCTTATGTCTTCGTTGCTCGGACGCATGGGTGCCTGCTTGCTTCTCAGGGTAGTTGCCATCTTGAAGCATCTTCTCCTGCACACACTCGTGACAGGGTTGACACAGCTGAAGGCGCATCCTGAAGACACGGGATTGAAAGGATCAAAGGAGTGAGCATACCAAGCAAAGGGACATGCACTTTGCCCAGGATGTTTCGGTGATTAGAGGCGCAGGTTGATCGGTTGCAGCTGACCCCAAACAGAGTTTGAGTCAGCTAGCAAGGGCCCGTTTCTGAGGACATCTTCGATGAGAAGGACAGCACGCAGCCCAATCTTGCCCTTGGTAAACTTAATAGTTGTTTCTGAGAACTATGAGTCTATGTACGTGGCTTATTTGGCGGGGATTTCTTGAGGTAGTGATGACTGCTGCACAGGGATGATACTGGCATGCTTGGCCCATGGCCAGCTGCAAGCAGTCTCTACAGATGGCCAGAAGAGAGCTGGCCTCCGCAAAAGGCGCAGACATCCCAGATTTGTAGTTGTAATGTATAAGGAAATGGAAGCTACTGTAATGGGTTATACAGGGACTGTCATAATGGGTTATAGAGGGATAATATAGGGATAATGGAGCAGAAAGTGGAAGCTAGTATTCGGGCTGTTCTTAAAATTATGGGCCCCTGCTGGTTATAGATGACATTACGGCACCTAAAATTTATGGGTACCAAAATGGGACCTTAATTTTGGGAACTACCCAAATGCACTCTAGGACCCTAGGAGTTTCCCTTGAAAACAAGCTGTTGCACATGCCTCATCACTGCCCCTGAGGACCTGAAACGGGTCCTTGAGCCGTGCGCCGAGCTGTTGCAGGTAAGCGGGTGCAGGGTTAAAGGCTTGAGGTTTAGGGATATTACCCCACTTAGTGCATGGGAAATGATTTGGCAGCTGGGTCTATACAGGGATTTAGAAGCTTCCAACACAATTCGAGTTGAAGTACTGGGGATTTGGAGCCACAAGCCGCCTGAGAAGTTTACTCGGACAAGTCTTGTTGATCACTCCCTTCCTGTCGAGGTCTGCCGGCAGCCTTTGCTTCCCTTGCCCAAGATGAATTTGTTGGGGTGGTGTCGAGGTTTCCTGCCAGATGCATTCCAAAGCTGAGCTTAGAACTCTGAATTCTCAGTCAAAGCTGCTGACACCAAAGAAGTTGACTGCTTCAAACTCAAGAGTTGGGCAGGTCTTCTGCAGGCACGCATCTCAACAAAGTGTTTCCTAAACTTGAAGCATTCCGCACGAGCTCCGAAGCCATCAACAGTTCTCAGCCTTGGCTGCTAGTTTGCATGAATCGGGGTACCCCAATGTAGACCCCAAAATATTTTGATACACATTATGGGGCCCTGGGGCCCCTTACTTCCAGAAAACCCGCAGCTCAGCTGCCGCCGAAGGCCTCAGGCGGCGTCCTGGCCGCCACCAGAACCTCAGCTGCCTTGAAAGTAATATCTACACTAGCATTATTTCCTAAATCAGTATTGATATTAGTGTTACTTCCTTTTATATCAATTTTCATAGCTTTTCCAGTTCTTACTCTTTCCGAATCTGGTCTAGGAGTCGATTTCTGTACGGGCAGTTGCTGGCTTGCAAGCCTGAACCTTGCTTGCTTCAATCCTCCACTTGCTATATAGGGTGGTCAGGAGGGAATAAGAGAACATAAAATCCCTATGTAATCCCTGTATAATATGTTCAATCCCTTATTCTTTACTAGACCCATCAAGGAGGTATTATGGTGCCTAACTGTTTTGGCTTGATGGGGGCCAGTCACCTTGACTGCAAGCCGTAGAACGCTGACATGGCGCGCTCTCACATCCAGCTTCAGGGAGTTCAGCACAATGCAATACACACCAGCATGGCGCCGTGCAGCATCGCGCTGTGCGGCGCACATCTGAGCATAAGTGTGACCGAACATGCAGGCGTTTTTCCTGGAAGCGGGACTCTTGGCCGCAGCTTCCCATACCTTGCAGCTGGATGAGCCCCCAGAAGTCACTTGTGCCAACACATACGCTCAGAGTGCACTGTACGTGTTACGAACTCTGCTGCGTGCCGTGTTGTAGAAAACAGATTTCCTTCATCCATTACAAGCCTATTCACTTTGACCACCGTTCAGACTTGCTTCGACAACCAAACTCCTGGCCTTTGTACTCCATCGTGGCTTGCTTGGGGGCTTTTCTGATCGAGGGTGTGCAGCGCGGCTGAAAGCACGTCCTCGGTAATGCAGTAAGGCCATGTCTTGACACATGTTCGTTGCTAAAGTTTGGGAGCCGGAAGTCCATGCCCATATAGTCCGTTTTCTGTACTTGATGATGCCGGACCAGGTTCATGGATGCCTGGGAAGCAGTGTGGCAAAAGGCACCAGCTGTGGTAGGCGGATGCAGGCCAGGATGGGTGGTCACTGACCCCTGAAGCCCGTGCTGTCTCTTCTTGTACCTCTGAACGCCAATTCTGCCTTGCCTGTCATGCTCTAAGATCTAAGTCACTGGCAGGCCAAAGGACCTTGGCGCGAAGCTTCAGAGTCCCACGGCTACAGTATTGTAGGTGAACAGAGCAGCCCAAAGAAGTGGCTTTTGCCTGTGAGTTTGCTGATGTACCTTGGCAACCACCTATGCGCATGGTAGGCATGTTCTTCAACACTAGACTATGCACACACGGAATGGCTGCAGCCGGATTACCCTTCACAGCATTTTCTTGTGCTGTGGAGGTCTGTGGTCCAACAACTACAAGTTACAAGTTTGGCGACTCGATCCCTTGAAATAGTACCCAGAAAAGTTGTAAAGGGCAGGAAGATCATGGAAGACGATAGAAAGCTCCTGTAATGTGCAGGCAACCGGAGGAAACGTGAAAAGACAGACTGACTTTTGAATCGGCTCTTGCACGATGCTAGCCCCAAGTTAGATCATTCTGCAGCTTCTACTAATACAGCACGTTCCGTCTTGTGTTGCCTGCTCGACATCGAAGGGGTAATGTCATGCGGAGCAGACTTGTGTCATGGGGTAGCACACAGTGCTGCCACTGCACTGGCCACCGGTCTACCTTGACTGTTTGCAGCAGAGCAGATACGAGATACAACTGGCTACCTCCATAAATGATACAGGGATTGCGCATGGAGAGGGCCAGGCATACGATGCAGGAGCTTCACACTGCCTCAGCTAGTCTGCAGCTAAGGCTATGGCTGGGAAGTGCTGGACACGGAGGTCACAGACGTGTTGGGATATCGCTCGCAAGTTGTCCTGGCTAAGCCGCCGCCATCCTGAGTCTGCTGTAGGCATTGCTCGGCAATGCTCGGCATGTATGGTGCGATCTTCAGGCAGCTAAGTATACACACTGTGCCTGAGATCGAGACTCCTGCCTCTTTCTTCAGAAATGAAAAGGTGTGCAATGGCGCGCAAGCTTGACTTGGAATCAAGGAAGGCATAACACGTCCAAATGACACAAAAGGCAGGTCGAATCACTTTATCCACTACAGAGACGTGACATTGAGCGTAAGGCGGGAGAATCCAAACAACATCGCATCGCGGCTAAGCTTTTCCTGCAGAAGGCCACAGTTAGGACTGTGCCTGACAGTGACGCGCAACGACCGTGACGAATTTGCGGCTGATTGCTGTAAGTGCACAATCGGCTTTATCAAGCATAAGAATCGCCACATCATTATCAGCCATTGTGCCACCGTCACTGTCCAAGCGGGCCA
Organism: Symbiodinium pilosum; assembly: GCA_905231905.1. NCBI lineage: Eukaryota > Dinophyceae > Suessiales > Symbiodiniaceae > Symbiodinium > Symbiodinium pilosum. The sequence continues at coordinate 171,957 of CAJNIZ010001114.1, forward strand.
GCATGCGCAGGAAGTATTGGCACATCAACAAGCAGCGTGTAACATGCTTACGGTACTGCTAGTGACAGCAGCAGTTCTTCTAGTTGTTGTTGTGGTTGCTACCGCGGTGGTTGCAAGGTTGTGTTTTGCTGGGAACCAGAAAGGCTAAATGGCAAGTCCCCGAAAGGCTCCCACAACATTTGCTTCGTTGGTGCTTCCCAGGTCCTTGTGCTCCCCGACCAGAGAAGTAGTTGTCACGGCAACCAGAATTGAAAGCAATATTGACGGCCACAGCAATACTGTCAGAGAGTTGCGATTGTGATTTTCTGTGCGACTGCATATTTCTTGCAGGAGAATCAGGTGTTTCGAGTATTGCTAGTGCCGAGTGAGCATTTTTCAACCTCAGGGCCTTGCAAATTGTCAAGAAACTTTCCCAAACAATCACCCTTAATTTCGAGTCGTACAAGTATGATCTTCAAGCAGACAGGACCTTGCTCTCTGAAAAGGGAGCAGTAATACCGTGAGCGATTTGTTTCCTATCCCCCAAGGATCCCACGAAGCCCTGCAAAGTATTTTGCGCCTATCCCCATACCCCTATAAGGGTCCAAGGATCCAAAGAATAGGGTATTAGAGCCCAAATACTATAAAATCAATGGTATCTGGGCTCTAAACACCCATTATCTGGGTCCTTGGATCCTTAATGATCCTTAAGATACTTTTCCCGAAGCAGATGTTCACAGCTTTGAAAACTGCTTCGCTTCCTTCCGCTTCGTTTTCTCCACTACTAGTGCCATACGGGCCACCCAGACCCCCGTGTGCTTTTTAAGGGGTTTCGCAAAATTAGGGGTATAGAAGGATAATACATAACCCCCATAATGGAGAATTGCATGGAAAAGAACATGGGAAATCAAATGGAAGCTGGGGATATACAGTGGCTTAGGGTTTCCCAAATTACGGGTACCATTTTGGAATCCCTATAACCAGGACTGGAGTATATTGGGGTCTATATTGAGGTCCCATTTTGTGAAACTGACTAAGTGATTGGGCCACACGGCTTACATATGTAACAGAAAGCGATCTTCGTAATAGCCCCCCCGCAAACATTTGTACAGAAGCAGTAAACAGATGCGACAGAGGGTGCGTAACATGGTGGAGGGGTATGTGACCTGATTTGAGGCATGGAACGCGAGAACGCGGGTTTCCGGGCACACAGCTAGATTTTTGGAAGCCCTCAGCCGCCAAAGCCCTTCAAAAACATTGCAAAGCCCCTATAAACCCTAAGCACCGCCTCTGAAAACCGCTGAACCTCGACACCTCCCAGGCCACAGGCCACGCCAGGAGACTTCAGCCCTGGAGGCCCAAGGTGCCGGGGCCCTCGGAGATTTGAAAACCGTAAGTCACCCAGAGGGTCCATGTACCCAATATTTGGGTACTTGGGATTTGGGTAATAGTAATTATAGTACAGGTTTGGGGTAAGTATATGATTATTGGGTACTTGGACCCTTAGGGTCATTTTCAATGTCACAAAACATTGATGTCCATTATTTGGCAAGTTCGCCAGCATTACATTCTTACGCATGTAGTGCTAAAACATTTGACTGGAAGGGGCCGCGATCAGCATACACCCTATAATCCCCATATAACCATTATAGTATGTTATAGTATTTCCAGTTTCCGTTATCCCCATTTAACCCCGATATAGAGTTGCAGCTGCAAGCTGTTTACCTTGTTGCTCAGGCTCCTTGAAGATGGAGTGGAGGAGCTAGTTCCAGGGCCGCCCGTGCCCAAGATGCAATGCCGAAAGCCATAACTCCTGAGAGATAGGGCCATCTGCCTAGGAAACGATGCTCCATGAAGCGCTTAAGTAGGGGGTCTCACCGTTGCAGCCCCTTCGCGATCACAACACATGAGAATTATCAGGGGGTTGAGGGCACTACTGCAGGAGAGCTGCGCTACGTCACGCTACGAACCCGCAAGCTCCCTACACTCCCGATGCATGAGCTCCTTTTAGAACCACCGCGGCAAAAGGATGCCAACCAGATGGGGCTCAGAGACGGGATGTTTAAGATCACCCAGGTAGCAAGGTAACAGGAGCTCATCCTGTGCTTTTGCTACGTCCATGCTGGGTGTAACTCAGTGCGCGAGCGTGTGCATTTGAGTCTCTGAGCAGGCTTCCACCCCAGGACTCGCCAAAGTGCTTCCATTTGACTCTGCTCCGGCTGTGGCAAGGCTGGAAGAGGCCCTGACGATGAACCAAGGCCAGTGCTGGGCTGGAAGCTCGGTGAAGGGTTCACATCCCAACTCTGCAGCCAAACACGGACTGGTGAAGCACATTCGCCGGTTCTATCTTGAGCTGGACACCTCGTAAGGCATAGGATTACATCCATCTGCGGTCTGTACAGATGGGGAGCGGCTGCAATCTGAACTTCCATTTATCAAACATCAAACATTTCCTGCAGCCTAGCTCTTGGCAAGCCACCACCGTAATGAGTACAGGTCTGCATGTGTCCAAGAACATGATATGGCCAAAGCAGCCAATTTGTACAACCAAGATGAGTGCAGTATGCTACAAACAACCTACCTGGACCCCAGAAGTATGTAGAACAATGGCCTTTTGGTCGATTGTTAGGGGTTTTGGCTATATTTTACCTACTTTGGGGTTCAGGTGCCACAGACTATGAGTATCTTAACTCCTGCTTGGTGTGGCCGCCGAGGCTCCAGAACCCCGGCCCAGGCGTCACCAATGCTGGGAACTTGTAGGGAACGGCTTTAACATTGGGGTTGAGGATTCCGCGTTTTCTGTGGAGGCCCTTGCTTTGTAGCGATTCTTTTCGGAAAGTGCTGTGTCACTTGTAGCTTCAGGGAGTTTCTATGCGAAACTCGTGAGGACGCCCGGGCGATTTGCGGACGTTGCGCAAACAGCACCGACGACCCCGAAAGGGCGGCAGGAGGCCAGAATCGCAACGCTGCGTGGAAGTGGCGCATCAGAATGATTATTGACCAGCTTGTCAATGTAGCGGGCAGAGATGACATACCATGTACATTTATGATAGTTGAGCGGACGGTGTTGCCGTAAAGTGGTTGTAGTCTGTGGACATTTGGGCATGGTCCGGCCCCATTTTGAAAGTTGCTCATAGAGACAGATGAAAAGAAGCAGTTCTTATGAAGCATTGATGTCCTCGGGATTTGGGAGCTTGAGAGGGGCTGTGGGAGTGCAACCTGAACTGTACTCAGGGACATGCTTTAATTTGGCCCTGTTTGCTGCGCGTTCTCCTGTTGTTGCTGCTGCTGTATAGCTGCACCGCTAGGATCCGCTAGGTGTTTCAAAGCAACTTTACAGATGGATCTGCGGTAAGTTCACACGGCACATCAACTGGCATCTGGCATGTGCAGAAATCATTTACCATGGATCAGTTCACAAGTGAGGGAGGGCAATTGTTGCCAGCTTTCTGCACCTTCCAGGACTGGGATCACTTCGATCTCCAGGGTACAGGCTTCTACTACGCGGAGGCCAACATGTGGGCAGAGGAAACTCAAATCTTGACAAAGCACTTCTTGCACGACATTCGCATGAAGTCCCTGACAGCCGTATCATCACATCCAACTCATGATGCCAAGTCTTAACATAGCACATAGCAGTGATAAGAGTGGCACGAGCATGGGTTCCGCAGCATATAACAGCCTTCCGATAAAACAATCGTGTGTTTTGTGGGCTCAGGTGATGAGCCCATCCAACTTCCGCCTGAACGGGCAAGGTGCGGGACCTTGAACGGCAGGGGCAGACAAACAATCATTGAGATTGCAAGAGGCAATACTAGGTTGAACCGTAATATGCCAGTGGCAATGCAATGAGTACGCAACATGCAAATCGCGATGCTGACAACAATGAAAACCGCGATGGAACTAGCATTGCGCTGTTTGATGACAATGAATATGCCAGCTTTCCTGGAGATGGCACCGAGTACATTTTGCCTCTCCTACTCTCCCGAGCATGCTCTTACCCATAGCAGAAACGGGTGCAAAAAGTCATGTGCCACTTTTTATTAGGCCTTAGACAAGGCTGCGGCTCCGAGGGGGTACTCTCCAAAATGAAGTCCTTTGTTACAACGATACACAGGGGTCAACAGGTTATATAGGGATTATAATGGAACAATGGAAAAGAAAATGGAAACTTGCTATTTAGGGTTTAGGGTTTGGGGTAAGCTTGAGTGAGAGTCCAAATCTAGCACTGCAAGGCACATCCGCATCCTGGAATTGGAAGCAGACCAGCTACTCCTGGGATCCCACCGAGACATGGCCGGGGGCCCTTTCAGGAATCCTGAATAAAGGGATGTTAATAGGAACCCCAAACAGGGAACCTCAAGGAGGTAGTAGGAACGTGAAAGGAATAGGGTGGGTTTACTCCTCTTATGCTCCTACTGTATTTTGGAGGTCTCTGTTTGGGGTTCCCATTTTGCTCCATTTACTGACGGGCCGCTAGCATCTGACAAGCCAGCCACCGGTGCCTATCAGGGATGCTTCCAATGAGTCTTCTGAGTTCTCATGGCTGATGTCAGGATGCCAGGCGTGGCTCATAATGGCAAGTTCACTGGCTGACAAAGTTAAAACCTGATGAACCTGGAACAACTATGTCACAGATATCTCGCCTTTTTGTTGCGGAGGGGTGAAGTGGATTAGGCATTCCAATGCATAGCTGCATATGCAATTTTTGAGTTTGAACTTGGTATCTAGAACGATGCCTAGTAACCTAGTGGCTGTCCTGAGGTGGGGGACACATCCCGTCGCTGCCTTGGGAGGGCGTCCATAATTGGGAGGAGCACAAGATTGGAAAGGTGCTGAGTCGTTTTGCTGTGATTGATGCTTTTGTGTGGTTGGGTCAGTCACTGGTTTTGGAAATGGAAGTTGAGAGGATTGATTGCGTCACGGGCTCTGGGTTGTAGTTGTGTCTTAGGACTTCAGTGGCTAGGGGGTGATGCTCGGCCAGAAAATGTTAGGGATTGCTAATCAGGTCAGCGCTGATCTCTTTTTCTTGCTCACATTGAAACACTTCATGTGGTTCGGAAGAAGCCAGCATGGCATTGGAAGTCAGGATTCAAAAATCTATTAACTAAGCAGCCATTTTAATGTCGTGCCCGCCTCGGGGAAGCCACTCTTCACATGGACCCCCCCCCTCCCCCGAGAGTTGGAGTCCTCAAGATGTACCCGCTGTGAGCTTGCCACACCTTGCTCCTCAAAGCCAAGCGCATGTTGATGGGGCTCTGATCAGCGGATCTCGAAAGGGCACGGTAACACGGTTCAGGGTTTAGGAGGGTTTAGTTAGGGTTTAGGGTGTTTTCGACGCCCATTTGGATTAGGCAGTGGGGCCTGTAAAAGACCAACTTCCAACATGCGGATATGAGGATCTGTCAAAGTTATGGGTGGCTTGCTGGGTTCTTAAATTTCAGGGAGCCCGATACCCCTCAATGAATGTTATACCTTAAATCACCATATATAATTCATGGGTATATTCTTTAAGTAGTACTGGGCCCTCTGGGATTTCGGATGTCGCTGCATCGAGACATGTGAGAATACATCGATTAGGAACCCTAGGAAGCATTCAACTATGGGCAATAAGAACCCCTACTTCATTTTTTAAATGCTTGGGTTTAAATGCTTCCTAGTCCCCCTAAATCGAGGCGGAGACGCATCACAGCGTGCCGGGGGCTAGTGCCGCTAATGCCTCCCAGGAAGGCCCCCGATGGATGGATCATCCCTGGAGCAACTACAGCATTTATGGTTCAGGGTTTAGAGTGTATTTGGTTGTCCTAAGTCCTGTCCCTTTTGAAACATGCTCTGTGGCGCGATGAAGTTTCGGGTGCTACGAAAGTTGCTCCCCCAATTTGACCAGTGCTTCAGATTGACAATTCTTCACAGGTGGTGTTTGAAAAAGTTTTGACCCAGTGTACTGTAGCGGGTCCCGCATCGTGCTTGAATACGTGCCACAGGCTTTCACCAGACGCAGGAGGAGAACAAGGAGGCTCGGAAAGGGTGGGACCCTGACAGGGGACCCTTTTAAAAATGAGCCCCATATAATCACCACGAGTTCTAACTCAGGTTCTTGCAAGCAGCCCAAGTTTGCAGCACAGAGCGGCTGTCTGTCTCACTGCTTGCAAGCAGGCAGAGGTCCAGGCACCCGCTGAAGGCGGGAAGGGCATGAACCGACACCCTTTGGTTAGCCATATGAGTCCCCTCCGTCTCCCTACCTCCCTGACCGTTCCGTGGGACCCCGTGTGGTTCGCGTAGGTAATGTCTTCAACTCAGAGATCAATTTGTATCGACGTTGGCATTCCTGCCTTGAGGCACGAAGAGCCACCTGGAGGCCAACCCTTCCGGTGACTCTTTGGGGGCACAGGACTGGGCTCTTCCCAGAGAGCTGCTTAAGGATGTTGCTGAGGATTACTTTGGGCCCTGGCCACAAGGATAGGACACAAGATCAGCCTAAAGTGTCCTATTCTCGAGATTTTCTTTTTGCCGTGAAGTGGCTGCGGGCAGGATGGTGGTGACGGGCCGTCCGTACGTCGAGATCCCCAGCAGGATTGCCGCCTTCTTTCGCTGGGTCCGTGGTGAGCCGGCTGGGCGTGACATCCTTTTTTTTGGTGTGCTAGAGAGCATCAAATCCTGGATGTCGGTCTCAGACCGACGAACCTTTTTCTGGCTTCTGGAAGGGTATCGGTCAAATGCCAATACCTTCTACCTCAAGAATCCTTTTTTGCTCTCCCGTGCAATGTACCTGGAGCTTTGATAACCCCTCGCCGTCACTCAGCTGAGGCAATGTTGCTTCCAAGATAGATGCGGTTACCAGCCTCCAGGCGCAGGGTTTAGGATTTAAGTGTTCCTTGGGGCTACAGGGCTTCTGATGGGCTTCAGAATATCCACGTAGGTTACGCGCTATATATATATATATGTAAATGTGAATCAAGCGAGGTGGTCAACGTTACCTGAGTGTGAGGGGCTGGTTTGTACCCCGATAAAATGGGAGTTTGTCAACATAGCCTCTTGGAATCCCTAAGGGAGTCATATGAAGCTGGCCTGCCATGCGTCCTAGAACCCTTACCTTCTTAGGGTTCAGTAGGGACTTAAGGCATGGATGCCTATGGTGGGTGTTTAGGGTTTTAGGGTACAGCATATAATCCCTGTTCCATTTTCTGTTCCATTCCTTCTTTTCCTATTCACGAGGAGTGGGTAAACCCCACACCCTCCAAGTTTCCTTCCGAAGCTCCCAACCAGATGGATTTGCCCCCGCTGCCTGGGCAGACTGGGCAGGGATCCTCAAGGGGGACATGGGTGCATTAGGTCTGCTGCAGAATTTTAGACATGAGGGTGTTGTCCTGGGTTTTTACTGTGGTTGTTTAGGCGTTCCTGGAATAATAGATATGTGCATATATATATATGTATATACACATGCATGTACATGTGTTGCTTCTAGCGTTGGTTATGCAAAGGTTATAGGGTCATGCTTTCTTTTGGTTTTCAACTTGGTTCTTTAAATTGCGCTGGGAAGAGTGTTTGGAGGCTGTTTTGAGAACAACGGTTGTCCATAGGCAATCATACATACACATCCTGCCTTATGTGCCGTTCAGGCATGGCAGTGACCTTACGGTACCCTTCATTTGGGCAAGTATAGCCTTATATACGGCTTAGAGTCCGCTTTGGAGATTCTGGGTTGTTATGGCATTGCACATGAGAAATCTATTGGATTTTGAGGTTCCACGGAGACCTAACGCAAGTATGAAACCAATTTGGATGGTCTGTTTATTTCCCGTTCTATTGCGCAAATTCAGTCGCAAGCTCTGCCAGCAAAAAGTGTCGGATAAGCATCTGCAGTCCCTGTCATGAAGCTTACGCAAGTTGCAGAAGGCTTTGCCGTGGAGAGCTATTGCTTATTGTCAAGCGGGGTCAGGCTTCCTTCAAGCAGAGAGTAAGACACTGCAAAGCGGCCGAACCCTCAACTCCTAAACCCTAAAGGCCCGCCCTGACATCAGAGACTTCAGATTAACTCTGCCGCTAAATTGCAGCTAATGCAGCGGCCTAGGCCAAGTGATCTCCTTGCCGTGGGTGGGGCCCTGCAGCGCACCCGCAAGGAGTTTTTTCCTCCAAGAACTTGGATAGCATTCAAACGTTTCAAGTTCAAGAGAACATCATTCTTGGTAACGTTCCTGTATACAAGTCGACTGTGAATTGTGAACCGTCCGACCATGCGTCCTTGCCGAAAGGCTTGTGCACAAGAAGTTTTTGCCGTTGCAAGACCTTTCCAAAAAGTTGCATTGGGTCAATCTTCGTCAGGCACACGCATGTGGCTTCAGAGTTAGCTGATTGCATTTTGCGTCCAGGGATGAAAGCACGGATATCTTGCAAACTCGGTCATAGACAAATATGCTATCTCACTAGCTGTATCCTAGCCTAAGCAATGTTGAAGCACTTCTTCAGCACATTTCGACAGGTTGTCGATAGCTTGTTTCTCGTCCACAGGTGCAACGAGTGGATGCACCATGCTCAACACAATCCAGACAACTAAGCCTTCTAAAGGAAGAACGTGTGCAAGTCCTCAGATGTCAAACCTCTGTGCGCAATGAAGGTGACTGCGGAAAACCAGCAACCTGCCAATCAACTGGAAGAAGTTTAGGTAAGAGCTTGGGATGGCGAATTATGCCTGAACCAAGGCCCTCTGAGCAGAAACTTTCGCTGGAAGCCAAGTTCGGCACACTGACGCTCGGGGCGCGCCTCCACGCTGCCAAGGTGGAGTGCTTTGGGATTGCAGAATTTGCTGCTTAGCTATGCTTGCTGGTTCCTAGTGGGCAATAAAGGAATACTATCCCGATATAACCCCCTACATTCCCTACATGCTATATTCCCTTATTCTTTATCAAGAACCAGTAAGTATGTGCTCAAGGTTTGCCTAGAATGTGTGCCTGTGCTTCAACGGGAAAGAGTGAAGAGTGCTAGCATCCGCACTTGCAGTGCACTACATTCACTACATATCAGAGCGAATCGGGCTTTAATGAGGATCCAGCATTCATCGTTGACAACTGGTTTTCAGAACGTTCTCTGTTTGTGTGCAGTTTGCGCACATGCAATGCATCTCAAGACGTATCTTTTACTTGCCAGTGTTTTCCTTGATGGTTGCTGCAAAAGTGTTGGTCGCTGTTTTTCGGGCTGTTCAGAGTTCTGGTCAGGGTGGAGGTGGTTTCGGCCAGAAGCACATTGCGGTGGACCAGCGGCTGCCGGGGGGCCTTGCATGGCATTCCGGGAAACTTTAGGTTTAGGTTTTGCATTCTGAAGGAATTTGATTGTTTGTCGAGTGGCAATTAGAAGCCATCTAGGGGTAAAAGAACAGGTGGACGGCAGGAAAGCAGTGTTGGTGTTGCAGTGTAGGGTTCGGGATTGTCTAAGAAAATGCGATGTCGAGCTGATCGCAGCTTCCTTGGTCAATTCCTGGGGAGCTTACATGAAAGCACGGGTTTGGGTATGGCACATTGTGAGCTAGACATGGGCACGTTGGTCATCGAGTACCGATACCTGCACCCTACAGGAATCGCCGCGTGGTGTGTTGGAGTTTCCAAGCTCCAAAGCACCTGGAGGCGGGTCTGGCAGTTTCCATGGCAGACACATTGGGGTTCCAGTGGGATAATGGAAAATAGCATGGAAACTACTATAGTATACTCGGGTTACATTGGGATAATGGAAAATAAAATGGAAACTATTACACAGCTGCCTGAAAGATGCCAGCATCACAGTCAAGCCACGTCAGCCACAACACAAGCTCATTGAACGTACAGGGTTTGGTGGTATGCCATGCAGTTGCCATGCTCGGGTCGGTTTTGAAGCTCTCCTTGCCGGCAGTGAAGGCTGCCCTGGAGAGATAGGAGACCAAACGAAGCTAACAAGCTTCAAGAAGCTTCAAACAATATTTAGTTGTAGTCATAATATGGCCAGCATGACTTCCACAGAAAAGTCCACCCCGCTACACTCCGCGATTAGCCTGGGCACCTTGCAAAACGTCGTGATCAATGACAGAGCTTCCGTTACCAGCATCAGCAATCTACTGATTTTAGCGCTTATCCAGTTATTACTAAAAATGATTGTCACATTCATCACTAAAAACGATTGTCAATGATTGTTATTATTACTGTAACTATTCTTATTTGATTTTTGGGGGCCCAAGCCACCCCTAGAGACATCTCAGCACACCGGCCGACAGCCCCGCAAGGCAGCGCGGCAGAACGAGCTGGACTTTGCCGTGGCTTCGGAGGTTGGACACCTACTTGTAATAGTTATGGCAGTAATGAAAATAACCCAAATAACAGTTCACAGCAGTGTAGTTTTAATAACAACAATGATAATAGGGACTTAGGTGCTGGATCTATTTGGTGGTCTCAATACCTGGTAAGATCCTGGAACCAACGCGCAGGTCGAGAAGATGCAGGAGATTCGACACAGTCGCCTGTGTCCGTATCTCGACCTGCATAATATTTACTCAGTTCCCTACATCGGGCCTGCAGAACGTGTTGCTAAGGCACATTCTAGCTTTCTAGGTGCTCTTTGTCTTGCCATGCGCGAATTGCAAATCGAGAGTCCAGAAGAGCGTATAGAAGAGCAGATTCTCTGGCGCAGGTACCTTGCAAGCGAGTTTGTGGATGGAACGTTGTATGTTGTTTTGGGCTATGCGCCGGGCTCAGACCTAGTTGCATCTACGCCCGCGTGCTGCGTGCCTTGTGAAGCCCAGAGCAAGCCTCGCGGTTCTGCGGTTTAGGGTTTAGGGGCCCAAACAATCCTATCAAACACTCCACATATGAGACCATCCCTAAACCCCAAATGATATGGCATTTTCCATCTCATGTTTCGTTTAACTCTCCATTCTCTGCGGGGCCTTTACTCCCTAAACTTCATATATGCCTGCTTACCTCCAGTGTCTAACATTCGAACCATGGGCCCCTACCTGCTCCTGGTCCTCGCTATGGGCCCTTATTTGGGTCCATAGGGTACATAATGGCTAACTAAGGACCCCAGGATTCGGGCTCATACTAGGGGCCTAGATAAGCCATAGTCTATACTCCTAGTATCCAGCTTAATGACGCCTATAGTAGTCCCGTATATAACCCCCATTTTAGGAGTTTAGACTGTAGTGGCCTAGATGGTGGAATTCGTTACATCATTGAAGATCATCCCATAAACCCTAAACCCCAAACCCTAAACCCAAAATCCTAAACCCTAAACCATAGGCTCCTGGTGGCTCTGTGGCGGACTGGCTCTTGGATGCTGGGCCACTTCCCGAGGCGCAGGGCCTTGGGCCTCCCAAGGCTTCCTGGCAGGTCATCCCCTGGGCCCTTACCCGGGTTGCTGTTAAGGAACTTAAATTAAGTTACCATAATGGGTACATATAGGGATAATGGAAAAGAAAATGGAAACTACTATAATGGGGTTATATAGGGTTTAGGGCTTAAATTAAGGGATTATCCCCCTATAGTGGAGAATCAAATGGAAAAGAAAATGGAAAATGAAATGGAAACTGGGGGAATATGGGGATTTAAGGAACTTAAATTAAGTTACTATATTGGGGAAAACCCTATTGTTTAGGGTTTTGGGTTTAGGGTGCTATATCGGGGAAAACCCTATTATTTAGGGTTTAGGGTT
>CAJNIZ010001114.1:189997-230736 GCA_905231905.1 Symbiodinium pilosum
GCACTGATGCATTGTTTCTGTTGGCTTTCCCTGCTTGTGTAAACGTGTTGAACTCACAGGGGAATGGGCCAGGCCTTTTGTCAAGTGTCACAGCCGTGTGTGGGAAAGGATGAACAACCGGAAAGCTGGTAAGTAGGTTTAAATGGTCGTATGTGCACAAGCTTTCCGATTGGAGCCCGTGTACCTGGCGGTCCCGACCATGCGACTGAACCTGCTTGGGCTCGGCGCTGTGCGCCGGTCGGTCTGTAGAGACCGACATAGCCCGAAGAAGAAGAAGAAGAGAAAAAAAAAGAGACAACGTGGTTTCAGTAGTGTTCCCTCAGGGTCCCTGATCTGTTTGGCTCCTTGTGTTGGGATGGCTCGGGGTGACTGGATCCCTGGATGACGCAGGTGCAACCAGCGCTCCCAAGATAGTGGAAGCCCCAGCTGCGCGATTCGTGGAAAGATGCTCGCAAGCGCCAGGCGGGGGATTTGCTGGGAGCGGCTTGCTGCACATGAAGACTTCTCTGATTGTTCCAGATTTACATTACGAGGTGGAATGTTGCAGCGGCTTCCTTTCCACAAGAAAGCCCCCATCCTTCCCATGAGCCATACTTTATAGAGGATTTGGAATACTGGCCGGAAAGCTTACCCATGGGAGGGATTACAAATTACCCAGCTGCTTCGCGCAGGGCAGGTCTCAGACGCTTTCGAAATTATCCTGGTAGCCTATATTTTTGCAGGATCAGATGTTATTCGATGTATCTGAATCTGAACTTTGGGGAAAAGATTTGTTGGACTCAATTGAGCAGCTTAGAAATGCCTTGTAAATTTTCATGTTAACCTTGCGTCACCATGTTGGAGGTCTGAACAAGATGGAGGCCCTAACTTTCGAGCAACGGTTGAGCCACTCTCGCAGCAGAACAAGAGAGATCAATCCGATTGCCAAAACAGCCAAAGGGGCCATGGTGTTGCTGGTTTCTCCAACTCAGGCGTGGTACAGACCGCTCAAATTCTCACCCCATCTTTCCGTGTTTGCATTCTCTAGCCTTGTGAAGCGCTTGTATGAGCAATCTGGAATTTCCAATCGCAGCGAGGACTCGTGAGACCGTTGACTTCAGGCGGGCACCAAAGTTCGGGTCTTGCGTTGGGGGGTTCATGGTAAAATTGAGCGGCACATGGAACATAGCATGCAAACACTAGACATGTAAGGCAAGGGTTATGTATACATATAGAGGGAGTGATGTACATGAACATATATATATATAGATATACATGCACGTTTTCTGTGGAGTGCGTCGGAAACAGAATTGCGAAAAACTGGGGCCTGTACCGCGATGTTTTCTGTATATCTATATATGTATACATACATGCTTTCTATAGGGGTTGTGCGTATTTCCATCAACGATGGAGAAGTAAATGGTAGATGAAATTGGATCTTTGTTTCTTTCTGGCGCTGGGTGGGTTCGTCCTGGCAGACCGCTGAATGAGATCAGTTGCGACTTGTATTGAGGTGCTCCCTCCAGTCAACAGCAAAGTAGTTTACTTCCTGGAAGGTGGGTGTTCTGCTATTACGCAACGGCGGTTGCTGGCTGAGGGGTTTTTGGGGGTGGGGGTGGGGGTGGGGGTGGGGGTGGGGGTGGGGGTGGGGGTGGGGGTGGCTGCTGTTCCTGCTTTTTCGTGAGTGGCGGCGGCGGTTGTGACTGCTGGCGCTGCAAAAGTGTTAGTGAGTTTTGACATTGATCCAGTGAGAGGAAGCTGACAATCCTGCAGGTCCGGCCAATGAGACGCTCATAGCTCATCATTTTCTGCATCCTACCCCCCTTGCACCAGGTTTAACCTGGCTGTGATGCGGCGTTTCCCAACCACTCCCCAAGACGGGACCAGGGAGACCCTGCCCTTCCCTGCACCCTCGGGGCACGCAATCTGCATGAGTTTTCCCGGCTCCCAACATGACGTTAGGCTTCCAGCGTGTCCCGGGAGTGTCGTGGTGTAGTTGGGGGCCCCATGACACGCCAGCAAATAATTCGAATGCAGATTATCCCCCCCTGGCTCAGATGGACATGTCAGGCGTATGCCCTTAATTATTCAATGCCAACACGACTAGTGACTAGTGCAACTGTGCGCGAAGCACCCTGGCGACCATCTCTCACTATCTCTGCTCTTCTTACCGCTGTTTGACAAGGAATGCAGGAAGGATCCTCATGGTTGCCCTATATCATCCCCAACGAGATTATATTGTACTGTAGCGCCAACTTTTCTTTTCAATTCTTTCCTTCCTGCTCAAAGGAGGTAAGTGTATCAGGCCTTCCATTTCCCATTATTCTCTATAGGCAGAAGGGCTACAGGCACATGCAGTACTCAGGCCTTGCATGGTCTAATTATCCAGCAAGAAGAGCAGTGTTGTAGATGTTCTCAAAAAATCACGTCTCCAAATCTGCATTTGTTTACGCACATGACTTCATCTTTTATAAGTCCTGCTAGATATCTTGGCCCCAGTCCAGCCTCTTCGCATCCTGCATGGAGCGACCAGAGGCTCTGGGTGTTTGGTAGGAGCCCCTGAGGGATGATTCTCTTACAGAAACCACTGCGCTAAGCAAATCTTACTACAAGCCTTCACCTGCACTTCCTGCACCAGCCTGTGGTTGAAAAAACGTCAACCAAACTTGTAATATAGTTTATTTCATTATATTATATTATAGTATAGTATATCGTAGTATATTGTACTATAATCTAGTATGTTGTACTATCTTATAGTATATTGTGTTATATTTCAGTATATTGTATTTTATTTTAGTATATTGTACTATGTTATAGTATATTGTATTATATTATGGTGTAGTCTACAATATTTTAGTATATTGTACTATGTTATAGTATATTGTACTATATTATAGTCTCTCGTACTATATTACAGTTTAACATGGTATCACATAGTATATCTGAACTGTGCTAACCGCGCCAAGTCATATCCATTTTGGCCAGTGGCCATTGCCTAGCGCACAGCTCTTTGAGCTCTGAATGATTGGGTATAGTCCCGCATCATGGCGCTGGCTGAGCCATCTGGCTTTTAGGCCCTAAGCCCTATAGTGGTTTCCATTTAATTTTCCATTATCCCGATATTACCCCAATCTACTATAGTAGTTTCCATTTTATTTTCCATTATCCCAAGGCTTTTAAGGTTTAGGGCTCTTCACCCCTGTTGGAGGTGTATTAGGGTTTTGGATATGGGGCATGTGGTTTAGGGATGTGTTTTTGAAATTGGGTTTTGTGGGTTTGGGTTCAGGATTTAGCTATAGAGTTGAAGGCTTCCGGTAAATGGGGAGTGATAGGCATCATATGCAGCTCAACCGCACATGACTATGGAGCTTGCTTTCGGGGAGTTCTTACTTACTAGTCTATAGAATCTAAACATCCGGGCTTCATGCCTCGCACGAACGCATATGCAGGAGCGGGCCTAAGACGTACCATTGAGGGCTGAAGGATTACATCATGGTGCTGTAGGCATAGGGGGCGTTTCTTAGAATTGGGCGGACCTTTCTCGGGGTTCCTTGCTGTTTTGGAGGTTTTCTTCCCCCCGTAGATAGCTTCTCCTCGTTAATCGCCTCCCCTAGCATCAAACTCCTCACCCCCCTAATGTTAAATATTTCCTACGTATTTAAATATTCCACAATGGGGAGTATTTTATGAAGGGGTTTGGGGTTTAATTTTAGGGGGAGAGGATTTCTTTTCTCCAATGTTGCAGAGTGGCTTTTCGACACCCTTTCTTGGTAGCACGGCCTCCAGCTGGCATGAGTTCTGTATAATAGGGATTGTAGTATCCAGGGGTCTATATGGGGGGTTGGGCAGTTCACTGAAACAACATCAACAGGATAAGATTTCCCTTTTTGTAGTTGTGCAGCGAGGTTGGGGCCTTGGGCAGTCCGGAAGGATACCTGAAATGTCGTTCAAAGGTTCCTAAAATCATTTGCCATGCCCTTGATGGCTCAGTGGATCTCAGTAAACTTGTCCTAGAGCTCTGCCATTTGCAAAAAAAGCGAATGGCAGATCTGGTGGTGGAAGTTTTCAAAGGAGTGGGAGCCCAAGAAGCGTCAGACAGCATGAAACTTGACACGGCTGTCTGGATCGTGAATTTGGACCCCTGCTCCTGGGAACCCTTTCAACTTAGGCCTTGTTTCCGCTCCCTTCGAGACCTGTGAGCTCAACGAGTTCCTTCCTCTACGAGCATTAATGTTGGGATTATATTGGGATAATGGAAAAGAAAATGGAAAGTACTATAGTATATTGGGGTTATAATGGGGTATATATTGAGATAATGGAAAAGAAAATGGAAACTACTACATTATAATAGGGTATATGTAGGGGAATAGCTTCTTCATGAACATCACCTGGTCATAAGTCGTAAGTCGTAAGCATTCAGGAAGACGTGAGCGAATTGGCTCCAGTCAGCCCTCCCCCTAGTTGCGCATCCCTTAGCCAGTTTGTGCGATGCGGCGGCAAGCTGTATATCCGACCTCATTTTCGTACAGAGTATCATCATGAGTTTTGTTGTATTCAAGGTTCTCATGCCACATGCTGCGCCGTTGGATGTGAAATTTCCCATCCATGACGTGGCTGGAGCAGAAATCTTTGAAACCGAACATTGCGTGGAGCCATACTAGCTGTGCATCCAAATGTTTGAAGCCTAGAGTGCCTCCAAGTACTTGAGAGTACTGCTTTGACCCAACCTGTGCTGGGGTTCAGTGGGCTTGCGCAGCCAAATAGGAAAAGCAAACAAACAACATTCTTGCAAATGATTGCAACCCCAAGTTATTCATTGGGGCTAGCTGCCTGCACAGATGCAGACTCGCGCCCTTGCACAAGGTACCCCGTTGGAAACGTGCCAAAATTGGGCCCCTGGATGAACGCCCCAGAGCTTTTGGAGCTGGGAGAAGGGGCGCAATGAGTTGGCAACACCGTTTTTGAACATAGCATGCTGCAAATTCCAGAACTGACATTGAACAAGCAGTCTGATAGGGATAAGCTATAGGATTCAGGCTCTATCAAGGAGATCTCGAGGGAAGCTGAAGCTACTCTGCCGGAAGAATGGAAGAATGGTAAGCTAGTCATTGCATGTTCTCGGGCAAGGTAACAGGTTCTGGGCGTGGAAAAAAGGGAATATTATCCCTATTTAACTCACATATATATACACATTTATAAACATATTCCTGTATTCTCTTCTACGAGCCATTAAGGCATGATTTGAAAAAGAGACATGGCCGTGGCTGAGTCTGACTTCTTGTTTGGCATGCCTCGTAACACTTGCAACGGTTGTAGCATCGGAAGATATTGGGCAAAACATCAACAATGGCAAGTCTTGGTTTATGTCTGGACTGTGGCATCTGCGTGTGGAGCATTTTGCAGAGAACCCTGCCAAAGCGACGGGCGTTACAGTTTAAGGGGCTACTAGCCCCATGATGGAGGACATTTTGCACCACGCCCCCCTTTTGTACCAAAGCATTAAGAACCACAACAGACTCGAGGCCTCATCCTCACAACTACATTGTACATGGCGACTGCTGCGTTCAAGCAAGTACCCTATATGGCTCTTCTTGACAGAACATCGCCCTGTGGGCAATGTCCACAAAGTCCTCCAAGTCTCATGCGCTTGTCAGCTGTAAGCAGCTGGTCAGACATCCGACAGATCCCACTCGCTTGCAATGAGGAACGAGCTCGACTTGCCTCCGTCGACGGCTCTCCTTACTGCGTAGAGCCCCTCATACGCACGATTGTGATGACCGAGCATAAGCAGAAAATGCAGAAGGGGCAGGAGTCGGTCTCCGGTGAGTATTTAGGCGCCAAGATGCGTGCCAGATCCCTACACAGTGTGAGATCGCATGCGAATGGGAAACGACAATTTTGGAACGGACTTGGGTTCTTCAATGACAGTACTGAGGTGATGGCTGGGGTCAGCTTGCGGCTCACTTTCCGCGTCTTTAACGATTCCGGCCATTACCTCAACCTTGCAGTAACAATGATAAGTTCACAACAGACCCAGACGAGTTCGGATGCGTGGACACAATTATGAGTGGATGGCTTGCAGTCCTGTACTGGCAGCACCATGAACCTGACACATGGCCTCACTATGACATAGCGGCTCTACATGGCACTGAACCGCTGGACTGCCTGCAGGCATGCCAGCAATCCTTGCTAAAGGTTGCTGTGCATGTACTTCAAGGTATCTATACATCTCTGTAAAAAATATAGACATACATATATACGTTTCTATATCCATGCACATGCAGACGGTCAACATATCCCATATACCATACATGCCGGCATACAATCTGGGGCATGCACAAACCCAAGTTTGTCAGTAAACTTGTGTTGCAAGATAGGGGGCTCGACGCCAGAATGTGCATAGGTTGCAGTTTTGTGACCGTCCAGTGTTTCTTGGAGTCTATGAAGCCCTGAGCATTCACCTGTGGTGCAGTTATCGCCTCTGACTTTGCCAAGTACTCTGGAAATCTTTTGACCTAGAATTTCGGCTATTCCCATGCCTGATGTGCATCGTCGACTCATGATTTGTAATTGGAGCTTTTGCTTCCTGCATGTCTTGTAGGTCAGAGGTCCCCTTCAGGGGTCCCGAGAGCTTCCAGCATACTAAACACTAATCAGACCCAGCCCAAGTATATGAATAGAAGCTGGACAGATAATTTGGGCAAGTCGTCTCTTTTTTTACCACTGTTTTCAAGTACTTTGGCGGGCAGTCCAGGTTGGTGTATATAAGGCCTGGAGAGCGAAGCGTGGAGCGTGATGTATTTTCAGTTTCAGGTTAACACGTATACATCTGTTTAGAGCAACTGAGGCTTTGCAAATATAGCTTTAATTAATTCGGGGATATGACCCGGTTTGTGCAAGGTTGCAGCAGGTGGCGGAACTTTTGCTGGCCTAAAACATATCTTTTTCCTCAACCAGACCATCTTAAACCGATTACGAAATCCCCAGAAACGGATGCCTCATTTGCGGAACGTCCTTCTGGGATTACTTGAGTGTTTCCGACGCCAATGCCAGAACGCCGTGACCTGCTGCGTTGCTTGTAAATGACTACACCTCCAATTACTTCTGGACGCATCCCCCAAAACCTGATGTTCAAAGTAGCATGATGAGCAGGACCTTGAATGGATAGCCCCAGGAAGCCCGTTACAGCATCATTTGGGAAGGATGTTTGTTCCAATTGCCGCAAGGAGCTTCGGAAGAGGGTACGCCTTCCATGTGCGCACTGCGCCGTGTCGACATGCCGTAAAATCAGCGTGCAGGGCCGGAGTCCCTGAGATGCTCCAAGTATGTAAAACAATAGCCCAAAACCATTAAAAACAACACAGAAAGCAATTATTCAACATACTTTTGGGGTCCAGGGCTTTGTGCACATTGAGCGCCTGAGTTTTTGCTTCTGACTTCGGGTTTGCCCAGGCATTTTTGCATCTGTTGAGCGTGATTCTGGGTGCTTGGATGAGCAGGAAAGGGAGCAGTGGCGTTGATCAGAGTTGTTGAAGAGGAGGCATGCTGTAGTGTTCCAGCCGCTTTGATTGGCATGACCGGAGCCATGTTGCACCGAAGATCTGAAGAAAACTGAGGAAAGGGACGCTGGAAGATCCCGCATTAAAAGTGGAAATCAGCCTTGAAGCCAAGACCTGGAAAATCGCACCCCGAAACCTTTTCTCACCTGTCGCTTCAAGTTGAATCCTAACCCTGTCAAAGGCATTTTTGGGTGCGACCTGTAGAGTCTTTGCACCCTGAAGTTGTGCAGGAAACGCACTGAAAATGCATGGTTTACTGCACTGTACTTACTCGTGAATCTCACCCAACCTCAATAGCAAGAAAACTCCCGAGAAAGTATCGTGCAGCTATGTAACTTAATACGGGCAACATTTTTGGTGGCCCATTATCCCTATGTAACCCCGATATGATCCCTATATAATCCCTATATAATCCCTACAATTCCTGTAGTTTCCATTTTCTTTTTCCATTATCCCTATATTACCCTATAAGCCCTACTTGGAGATTCCAGGCAGAGATGGCTCTTGGTCGCCCTCCCGCCCTGGGCACTGCTTTCCGAGCTCGACAGGCCTTTGGGGCAGTTCCACGTGGTTCAGGGTTTAGGGATCTAGGGTTTTCAAAGAAGGGTTCTGATTTTAATAGACAACGCTTCAAATTATGAGAGGTCCCCAAAACAAGGTTGGGGAAGTTGTGGGGCGGGGGGGGGGGTGATTCCTGGAGAAATTCTGTTGGCGGGACGCTGGCATTGGATGCTCACAGAAATAGTGCGGGTTCCATAGACATAGTATAGGGAAAAGCCAAGCCAGTTGTAAACAGAACATAAGTGGGAAGTCTTGAAGATTCCAAGCAGGTTATGGGGTCGCATATAAGGACTCCAGAACCGTGATTGAACAACTCCGATTTGGAAATCGCTGCAAAGTTCATGTGATTTTTTGGGCTGGCCTCAATGTTCAGGACATGAGTGTTTGGCTGTGGATGAAGACAAGCTGACATCATGTGAACAAATGCCTCATTAGCTTCCAGAGGTAGCTTACTCCCAAGGATGGGACCTTGGCCTGCATCAAGAGGAACTCATGGTCCCAGTGTGTGCATGCCCCCGCAAACATGAACAATAACATCTACAGAGGAGAGCCTGATCGAAAGGGGTCACTTGAGGCAGTCTGTCTACCGCGGTGCGAATCCTTGCCATGAGAAGTGATGAGATTATGTGTGGGTTTGACTTGTTAGCCGCCATCCTTGTTTGAAGAAACAGACGCAATATGTTTGCCCTCACTTTACGTTCCTGCACGTATCCCGGATCCGATGTGAGGCTGCCGAGACATCAGCCCATTCACGTGTGCCACTGCTGCCGGACGAGCAGCAGGCCACGAGACAATCACCCGCATGGATGGTTCCCCAAAATAGGGTCCAATTTGGGTCCCGTAAATACTATGTTGCGTAGTATACTCTATAACCTAAAAAGGTCCATAATTTTGAGAACAACCCACATACAATTGTAGCCGTGCTAGGAAGACTAACATGGTTATAGTTGTTTCTAACAATGACAAACAGGACAGAAAGTTGGTGTTGCGGACAGCAAGTTCAGAAAACAAACAGCACGTGAAAGTGATGCCCAAAGCTTCAAGAAGGCGTGGACCAAGGTGCCATCGACAGTGTAGGGCCGGGTGGGGCCCATCTCTACGGTCCATGGAGGAAATCTTGCACCACGTAGGGCCCCTGCAATTCCTTGGACTTTGGGGACATAGGGTGGTGCAAAATTTCCTCCATCAACAATAGCAGTAGCATGGGCCCCTGTCATCTCTTGAGGGGCCCCTAAGTGGCCGTGTGAGAGGTTTTGTGCTCAGGGAAGGCTCATCGGAAGTCCACTGATGCTCTTAATACTTTGCGAACTCGACATGCAGCATCCAAGTTGTGGTGAGTGGGCAAGCGAGCATAGGCTTGTGGTTTGTCAGGGGTCCCACCTGCCCCTTATGCATGCAACCTGGTTCTTGCGGCTTTTGCCAAGATATGGAATAGCAAGGCCTCCCACACGCTATGACAATCATGCATTCTGACTGCATTCTAAGTGTTCAAGGATGTTTGCCATGTGCGTTGTGTTTTAGTTTCATTGGTTTCGTGTGCTGGCTCGTATGGATTTGCAAATCACATTCTCGCGGCAGGCGCTGCATGAGTGGACGACTCAGACTACCCTTTGCTTGTTTTTGTTCTCTGTCTTGGGCTGTGCTAGAACTCCAACACCAGCAATAGTTGCTGTACATCTAAAGTGGCGAATACACCGCAAATTCATTCAGGTAAATCGGAGGGTTGGAGATTGGCATGCGAATAATCTTTTGCCAGACATGCAGCTGAAGCAACTATGAGGCTTTCGCCCTTTCCAGAACGCAGGCTTTCACCATTCACTGGCTTTTCACTCCGACTGAGGTCCAGCACGAACTTTGTCGCGCTCTGCATGAGGCCTGGAAACCTTTTGGCTTTGCTGGTCAGGGTTGACGTATCCGTATCTACAACAGATCTTGATTGAAAGAGTCTTCTTATGAAACGTTTTCTGAGCCACGAAGGCCTGCAGAAAGCCAGGGGACGGTCAGTAGCCGGTGCTTGGCTAGCACTTCTGTTGTATTGCTTATTGGCTTTCAGCTCAGGGCAGGGACTTGACATGTTTGCAACCAGAGCAGCGGATTTAAAGCACGCTGAAAACCGCTAAGTGCAATGGCTTGTGGGTTTCCGACCGAGGGTACATACATTGGTGTAAAACTTTCTTCTGACTTAAAGTTTGTATGTAGCGAGGAGTCAAGAGACAGAGAAGTGGCGAAGAGTGCGCGCACGCAACGTACGCGCGAGCACGGCCCAAGCGTCGTGCAAGGGCTGTATGAAGCTTATGGCCTATATGGTCTCTTGCATGCTGCCCGACGCAGCCAGATTTTTGCGTGACTGTGCGCACGCAAGCTCGCGCAAGCGCGGCCCAAACAACCCATCTATATTATCTGTATATATATATATATATTTATGTATACAAGCTTGTACATATGTGCATACACATACGTATACATACATGTTTCTATGTGTCAGTGTATGCATGCGTATGGTCAATATTGTTGTCGTTATTGTTTTCCAGCAAGGGGCTTCGTGAAACATGTCTGCTGCTCGGAGGTACGAGCCGTCGCAGCGGCCGATAGCGACAAAGCTGCTGGCAGGCAGTGGCCGACAATCAACAGAGTTTCGCAAGATGTTTGGCACGCAGTTCAGGAGCACTGACGATGACCACACTCGAATAAGCACGACTGCTCAACAATCAGCATCAACTGTCACATTCATGCTACTTATCAGCCTCCTCTGTTACTTGGCAATGCTTGCAGATATGAATCTTTGCATTTGCTACTAAGTTAGTTAGTGCTGCGTGTTTCAAAGATAGGCTTCCCGGAAGAAGCAATGACCTGGAATGAAGCTGGCGCCCAAGCCTCAGATCGCAGAGGGCACAAGATCCTGCCAGGTACGGCCAGGGCAAAGGAAGTATTGCCAATGTTAGCCCTAGTAAGGGAACCTTGACAGTGGACATAGGAGTCCTGACAGCGTAGTATAGTCCCTAATGAGGAACCCATAGCCGTTAAATTGTGCAGGATGTATTGGCTGTAGCTCAAACGGCTCTGGCAGGATCCCTAGCTTGGCATAAGATAAGGCAGGGTTTTTCTGCGGGGTCTAAAGAGCTTCCACTAGTAGTAATAGCAATTCTCATAGTAGTAGAAATAATAGTAGCGGTAATTGCAGTATATTAGCCTGATCCCGCAGAGTGGAACACAGTCGACACAGCTCAATTCCTACCCTCCGGCCGAAGGAATCATCGATTTGAATGCCCCCACAAGCTAGCCTAAACCGTTCTTGAAAGTCTCCACATGCCCGGTCCAGGATTGAGTCTGATGACGCTTTAGTAGCGCTGACGCTCTCTTTGGTTTCTATCTGGTTTCACGAAAGTGCGAGGGAAAGTCAATCGGCAATGCATAAGGCGCAGGAACAGCGGCTCCCAGCAATCCAGTGGCCACAAGACAAAACCTGCGTCGCACTTTTATGGCCAACACGGTCATCATTTTCAAGTTTGTTTCGGGCGTAAGCGGAGAACCAAGCCCGACATGTCTTCGAATGAAGACACTGCAGAGCAAAATGGTTCTATGAGCACCGTCGATATTTTGGTCGAAACAAAACGGTGGCTGTTCGAGAGCAATTTGCTGTCCTCACTTTGCAGACGGCACCAGAAACTTGTAAGGCCGCTGCATCGGCTTTCGCACCACCATAGCAGGTAGTCTGCTGTTGCCAGCCTTCTTCTAGTTCAGTCCATTGCGTTGCGGTTGATTCACATGGGTCACAACAGACAATTAAGGGCATAAGCAAGGATGTCTGCAGCGTTTGGCTCTAGGCATATTGTTCATGCCCCGTCATCAACAAGCACTTCAAGCTTGCACTTCCAACTGTTACTTGACGTGATCGGGTTGTCACACAACAAGGACAGTGATTGACGTAGGAGTGCAATAACATTTTCGCAGAGCATGCACAGCAAGATAGGAGAACTCCAGGGCCAACATGTACAGCAAGCCTTCGGACGTGAATAGTCAAGTATTATGAACTTGAAAAAAGTGGTAGGTTTTAGCCGGCCAGCCAGCATTTGCGACCTTCCTTTCCGGAGTGTCAGGCAACGCTGCGAAGCTGCAAAGCAGGGCAGTGTGGTAGGAGCGGGAGGAGTTCGTCAAGAACGTGATAAACCCGGCACATACAGGCACATGCCATGAGCATGCGTCACATGAGGATCCCCCTTGCCCTTGTTACTGCAGCCTGTGGAAATGATGCCGGGCCCAAGTGATAATACTGTAGTGAGCAGTTGCATGCCACAATATAGTCATTTGTAATTTAGCAGTGCCACTTCATTGTTAGGGCTTGTGGTTGGCAGGTTATCGCGATTTCCTGTAAAGAGCTTGGGTTTGGGTGACGACTCAAGCTTTTAGCGGACAAGTGCCCTTGCAGCAATACCAGGTCAGATGTGGTTTTGGAGCCTGCGTGACAAGTAAGTGGGTGAAGGAATGCTAGACAGTGCATGTACACAAAAAAACATACCCTGATTATTTACGTATGTAAAGGGATCCTTGGACAGAAAGTTTGCGTACCCTTGTCCTGCAAGGATGTATATAGCCGTTCCGCATAGAGACTAAAATCTAGAATTTGGAGACACGCTTGGACATCAACCTGCCAGGGAGCACTGCCATGCCGGTCAACCAGGAGTCTCCGGCGTTCATCGCACTGGTGCAGGCAAGAGGCTTCCCATGATTTCTAAACCTCATGCGTCCCTCCTTTTTCGGCGACCTCAGGAACGTGTCATGAAAGGGCTGAGATTTCTCGAAAAGACTGGGCCACTCTCGCTTGGGCCAGGAAAACAAGAGCAGGAGCCTCCATCTCATGTTTTCGGGCTGTTCTGCATAATGCGATGCGCGTCCGATGGCGTGTTCGTGTGATGACGCACAAAGGTTGAGGGTTTTGTGATTTTCTGTGCAGTTGCTGTGGAGGTGTGACATGTGTGACCCGAGGACAGTTTTTAACTCCACGAAACATTTCCTATACTCTTATCGCGCCCGTTTGAGAGGCCTAAAGTCACGCTGTGCTACCTAGTCATGATATTCCTGTTGCCTTAGACGCCTCGTTCTCACTTACTCCGATCTCTGCAGTACCTAAGCAAGCTAGGCCAGTGCTGGTGCAGCCGGTGCCGTGTTTGCCTCTTTGGTGCTGCAGCCCGTGGAGGCCGGCAGGTTTGAGGTGGGTTTGCCGGTCCAGGCTGGGAGAAGTGTAACGACCTCACACGAACGCACCCAAAATGGTGACTTATAAGGAAACGATCCCAAGTTGGTCCATTGGTTTAATTTCGAGCTCTGAATTTTAGATGAAACGGGCAGTCCAAGAAAACCCCATATCCTTAACACCGTGATTCCTCAAATCGAAGACGGGACACATTGAAGGAACACTCCCGGAGCTTCGGCAGGCGATTTTTTGCACCCTTTGTTGTAGAGATCTTGGACGCTTTAGCGTTTCTGATCAAGCAAGGATGAAATCAGTTTGACCTAAACCGGTCTATCACAGGTGCTGAGAAATCCCTATGCCCTAAACTTCAGGACCTTGTCATGCTGCCTCAGTCATGTAGGGGAAGAAGCCTCGCAATATGAGCTATAGTCCAAACTCCTTAAAGGGGTGTTGTATAGGATGTTATTGTAGGGCTTGTTAATTGGGATACTGGGAGTTTGGCTGTAGCCCATGTGGACTCTTCAATAGAAACTTTAAAACGGATCTTGTCATGTTCTGCTAGATTGGTTGGACGGATCTCTTAACTCAAGGGTACAAACTTACGGGAATCCCAGTGCGTAGTTGCTTGCATGGTGGCCCCGTTGTGTTTATCTCTGTATGATGTTGGCGGGGGCGTTTCCAGGCCAAATCTCAAGTGCAAAATGATATCTCCTCCCCATTGCTCCGGGAACACTGAGGTGGCCAAGACGCGTATCCAGATCAGCTCTGAAGGCTCAGATTGTCAGACTGTCGGAGATGCTTCAAGATGGGCATGATGCACGTAGCTCGGAAAGCCCTGTGGTCTATGATGTGGGGGTCTCCCAAAATTAGGGGTACTTCATTGGGGGCCCCCATAATAAGGACTATAGTATTTTGAGGTCTATATTAGGCTCCCCTTATTTTGGGAAACTACCATGTCCCAAGCTTTCAAGTTCAGCACAGAGAGGATTTTGTGTGCCCCAGGAGGCTAAGGGGCTGACGCGACTCTTGCGTTGAATGCTAATCCTTCGACTGGGTTGCTGTTAAGGAACTTAAATTAAGTCACTGTATTGGGGAAACCCTATTATTTACTGTACATACCCATTATGGTAACTTAATTTAAGTTCCTTAACAGCAACCCAGTCGACCTTGTATCGCCACCTGCTTGCAGGAGATGACAGTACACTCCAAACAATGAGGACCCTGGGCTTGAAACAGCAATCATGTGCATTTTAATTTGGTCATTAAAGCTTTGCCATTACCGTCGGCACCTGAGCTCTGGTAGCTCTTCTTTTTAGGTCATATGGGTTCAGTGAAGGCAGTGCTCAAGAAGAGCCGCCGACAGTAAGATGCATGACACCAAAACATTTTTAATGGCCTGAGAACTCAATTGCTGAGCTTTCTCATCCAAGGGAAGGATTGGCAACTGTAGCAAGTAATGAGTCGCAGCACGGAACATTGCCGCCCATGTGGTTTCATGCACTTGCCATCATTTTGAGGCATTTGGGTGGAGGCCAGGGTGGGGTTAGTTTCGTCCTTTTCGCACTCGTCCTATGCGTGCTGATGCTTTTGCTGCTGCTGGTGCTACTCTGCCACAGTCGCTATGCCTTCAGCAAGGGTACTATCAGCGTCCTATACCTGCTGCAGCTTTTGCTGCTGGGGCTGCTGCCACTGTTACTGTGCCAGTAGTAAGGATACTGGGGGTTGGATGTCTATTTATAGTCTGAGACTTTCTCAATAAATCCTAGTTTTGGCATGAAAGCGTGCCTGACTAAGGCCAAATAGGCCAATAAATCTGCAAGGAGACTCGAGGGATTTGGAGTTTTGACGTTTCGCCACGCAGTGCAGAGACCTAGCAGTTGAGGAGCAGGGGCCTTTTAGGTCTCCAAGTCCGCGGCATCATTCACACAATCGGCCCAAAAGAAACAAGACCCCATGCATAAGGGGCCCATGCCCCTGGCCGTGGAGCCCCAGAATCTGGAAGCTCAGACTGTCAACACCAAATAAGTTCAAAGTCTGTAATACCCCTTAAGTAGATAGAATATGGCTTTGGGTATATTATAAAAATCCCCATATACCCCATATTCTATCTACTTGAGGTGGACTTAAATGCATCAGGGAAGCCAAGCCCTTCTGGCGCTCACAGCTTTGCATTCTTGTCCCACAGGAAGATAGCCATGGCTGACGGTCCCCTTGGCCTGTGGCTGGGCGCCGGCGGCAAGTGTACAGAGAAGCTTGTATCAAAAATATAGTAGCCAAACGCAAATTCTTTTCCCACAACTTTGGCACGGCCCCTTGTGGAGGGACGGTTGTGAAGACCCCAAGTGTGATGAAGTCCAGGGTGGGCTGTGGGTTTACGTTTAGGCAAAGAGGCCGGAGGCTCAAAGGTCTGGTATGTTGCATCCCAAATTAACGTCCGAGTTTGGCCACTGTGCTTATAACACGTGTGGCTATTCGTTTGAGCTGGCCAGTTGCTTTCCTGGTTCCCGCTCATTGTTGTAGTATGCTCTGGCACGTCCCATGCACAGAATTTTGTGTGTTATGGAGCCGTTTGCAACCTGATGAGGAGGCAATTGATTAGAAGCAATTGACTCGTACAGCCTGAGGTAGCTTGCTTTTCATTGT
Organism: Symbiodinium pilosum; assembly: GCA_905231905.1. Classification (NCBI taxonomy): domain Eukaryota; class Dinophyceae; order Suessiales; family Symbiodiniaceae; genus Symbiodinium; species Symbiodinium pilosum. The sequence continues at coordinate 205,931 of CAJNIZ010001114.1, forward strand.
TCAGAAGATTTTGGATGCACCTCTCAAAGCGTTTTAAGAATTAGCCGCCATTTTTGTTGCTGCACTACAGGCGCCATTTCCATTCAAACTTGATTGAGCTCCATCATGTATATAAGTGTAGAGGTAACAGCGGTAAAGGATCTTGGTTGCACCCCCTGCTAAGGAATGGAGCCAAGAATTTCGCGTCAGGGGCCTGGACCGCGTTTGGTGATGCAAGGTCAGGTTGACACAGCCTGAGGTCGGTGTGTGCATTGAAGCCGAGCGGGCAAATCTAACAACAATTCTTCTACCTGGCATGGTTGGGTAGAGGACCCTGCAACCCATGATTTTTTCCTTGTGTGCCGGTCCAGCTTTGAGTTCGTTTCGTTGGGGTTTCTGCACATGACTGTCACACAGCCCATCTACCTCCACAATACCGTCGCCGTGGCCAATTTGGCCAGTGCGCGGATAGTGTCCTCAATGGACTGGAATCAAGGCAGCTCTGAGTCTGCTACCCCGAGGTACTTCTACATTTATGACGGCATGAACGCCGTGGTGAAGCAGTACATGGCTGTTACAACAGGTGTGTGGAGCTTAGTCAAGGGTCCAGAGGACGTTTGCCTTCCTTGGGCCCATGACGAGAATTGAGCTAAGGTGAAGCTGGTTTTGGGATACGTGGCTGGAGTCGGTGTCCTGCCTGAAGTTTTCTTAGTTCACATTCAGCATACGGCAATCACCCCCCATTCTGGTACAGGTGACGATCTGCCAGCATCCGGGGAGTGTTCGATGTAGACAGCACTCCTGTCATCGCGTGTGGCTACATCCGCCTTCGACCCAGGAAACACGCTGATCAACATGCCTTTGGAAGTCATCTCGACCAAGATGCAGCTGGATGATGCAAAGGCATTGACAACCTACGAAACTAGTTTCCTCATGGGCTCGGCTCGTACAGGCGTGCTAGGCAGCTGCAATCCTTAGTCACCTGCGGATGTCCCGCCGCTTAATTTCCGCAGAAAAATGTTCTAGTGAGACACTTGATTGCTAGCTGACTACTGTTGCTATTGGTGCTGCTGCCTCCTCCTATCTCCGCTTCTTCTTCAGGGCTTGGGCACCGTTGGGATGCTTCGACGAATCATCCAGGAAGAAGGAACCTCGACTGCATTTTGCTCACGCTTCGCATGCAACCTGTGGAGGAGAACAGGAAGGGAAGAAAACCAGGAGCAAAAGTAGCAACAGCAGGAGCAAGTCAGGGAGCTTTAGCATATGGCCAGCTTGCAAAAAGTGGGGCACGAACCTAAGATTGAGTCAGTTTTCAAATTTATGTCGTCACTATGAGCCGGCCATCCGCGAGGATCCAGCAAATCCCCTTTGCGGTGCTAAGCATAGCGCTAGCTGAGCATTCTGCCCTGGGCAAACTTACCAGAGAGGTAACGACATGAATGTGGCTATTTTGCTGTTTGGACGAAGGGCAGCCCCCAACCTAGACGCTGCCCGCGACCCAGTTGTGGGTGATTAAACTTGTGAGACCAACCGTATACACACACACACATATATATATATGTGTATATATATATATATGCACACACCCAGTTTCCGTTTCATTTTCCATGTCCTTTTCCATTTGATTCTCTATAAATAATTGCGGTACTACCCCGATACAGTAAATGCCCTAAATCATCCTACACCCTATCCCTTTGTTGGGCGTGTCTAGGAAAAGGCCGTCTGAGGCCTCAGGTTGGCATAGCAAACAGTGCAAACGGCAAGCAAAAGTAGCATCAATTTCGCGGAGTTCGGTCCTAGTTCGGAGGGCCTGTGATGATGATTAAGGACTCGGTGCTTTGTACACCGGCCTTGGCTACAATATTGCATGGACCTCAGTCGCAAGCCTGAACTCCAGAGCTCACGGCAGTCAGGCAAAGCATCCTTCATGGTGCATGAAAGGGGCGTACTGACTGCTCCATGACCAGTTTTAGCCCACCTGCGTGAACATCTAATTATGACAGGGTTAAGCCTTGCGTATATTCAAGCCAGGCCCTTTGCATCAACCCGGCAATCCAGAATACTATACTCGAGCCTACGGCAGCAATGGAGAGAACTGAACATAGCTCGTTCAATGAAAGCTTGTGCTGCATCGCTGGCAGCTCGAGAGGGACAGTGATACACGCTGAGCAGTCTAAGTTGATTTGCCACTTGTTGCCGGGGCGCATCCACTGTTTGTTGTTCCTTGCAGGGACGCATGCACTGAAAAGGACAAGCTGAAGGAAGCCCTTCTCCAGCAGATGAAGCGGCGAAACCCTGAGGCCAGGGATCCAATACTGGGAACAGGGGGGGCAGAGTGGACAAAGAAAAGACACGGATGCTGGGTGCCACATGCAACCGGTATAGACAGCACAAGATCGAAGCAGTGTGGATCGCAAAGCGCGAAAGCAGGCAATCAACAATCACATGACCTGATGCAACCACTGAGTGACGCCTGGACACGGGTGGAATCCCGCGTTCTGACATTGCACGGGTTGTCTTCAAGATGAGCGTTCTTTGGCATGGCTTGGTTCTGAGATTCTACAGTAAGTCACGAATGAGTCATTCCTCAACTCAAGGACTACTCCTGCACTCACTTAACGAGAGACTTTTGGGCCCGTGGCCCTGGCATAGGGAAATGGAAGTGCTGAAATTGGGTCTTCCGTGCTCACTCTGGGTTTGTTTGAAGCCGTCACGAAGCCCTTTCATGTTTGGACCGTAGGTGGCGCCAGCCCTGACGGCCTTCCAGGCCTCCTGTGAGGATTTGGAATTGCTTTTGTTCTTGCATATGTCTCGAGGGTGGAAAAATAGATGAGGCGCAACATCCCGAACAGCGTTTGACTTGCTGTCTGTTGATTGCTCTACACTAAAATCTTACGACTTCCGCGGTACGGGCGTTGCCAGAAAAATCTTTGACTGTCACAGCTGGTAGAAGGCAAGTCATCCTAAGATTTGCTGACCAAGACATGACAAGACTCTGTGTGGTGGTTTATTATGTTGTCTTCGTTAAGCTCAGGGTTCTTCCTCTGCAAGGCCTTCACCTTGGGGGCCTTTGCCAAAGCGGTGGCCACGGTGGTAACTTACCCACTGGTGCGCCTGAAGACAAACCTGACGCTTTTATGCACTCTGGAGGGGTGAGGTTAGGATGCTTGGCACCCCTGCACAGTGAATCCCTGAACTAAGGCAGCCCCGGGGATGGTATCCTTAAGGACACATGAGTAGTAATCTGCAGTTTGCTCTGGTTCGCCGCTTCTGCAATCATGCTTCAGTTTACGTGCGTCCTAAGTGCGGTTCATCTCTCAATGCAGTGGTCCCGCCGGTAAGCATGGAATACTTAGAAAAGAGTCTCGAAGGTCAGGGGCCGTGTTGAAAGCACCCTGCCTCTCCCTCCTCAGGCAGGCCGGCAAAGTGCCACAGCCAACGGCTGAGCGGCAGCCGAGCGTGCGCAGCATGCAGCCAAACCTCCCAAGGACTGGGCGGGCGCCTGTGAACCTTTGACCGATGGTGGTCGCAGTTAGTTTCCTTGATTTTAGGGAGCCAGTGGAGATCTGGCTGCATGAGCGAGTGGTTCTCGAAATGGTTCTGGCTTCCTTCTATTCAAAACAAGTAAAGACCTTCCAGGCATGTCGTTAGTGCCAGAGGCATGACAAGGACTTGAGGAGATGTAGAGGTGGGTGCTGCAAACAAGGCGGGATGAGTTTGTAGCAAGTCTTGATACTGAAGCACACTATCACTATCTGACAGATCTTCACAGAGGGCTCGCCCATGGTTCGTCAAAGCATGGGCTGTTCAAGGTACAGTATGTTTGTCCATGAAGAGCGCAGCCCGGCTTTACGTGGTCGTTTCCCCACGGTCTTGCAAGATAATGGAAAATAAAAATGACTACACAACATGTCTTGTTGTTTAGGATGTGGAGTACCTGAACCCCAAGAGTAGAAAAGAAATCTGGAGAAGGAACTTCAGGCTTGACACTGCTGCCAAGGATCTTCGAGGCAGCCACGCACGGACAAACTCGGGCTCAACTAAAAGGTTTCTTTCAAAGGCACTCAGCCGCTCTTTCTCTGCAGGTTTGCAAGTCCTACACCCCTGGCCCTCCAAGCCTGAAAGACGGCGAGCTAACACGACACAAGCCCAGAGTTGCCGCAGGATCACCAGCAAGGGTATGACTCGGTCAGGCGCATTTCGCAAATCCTTCCTGGGAACAATTTTGCAGCTCGAGTTTGTTTGCTTCAATGATACGTCAGGGTGTCATCGTGCAAGGAGTCCTGAGCAGGCTACCTGAGCAAAAAGCTTCTGCCAACTTTCTCCCTCTTGCGTTGCAGGCTCCATCGAGATGATCCGTGCCATGTCCTTCCGTGAGGACCCTGACAGTTAGAGCTTTGGGCTGCAGATCGAAATTAGCTCCACCCCAAATCCGGGCAAACAAGAGGTACACAGCCAATCCTAGGTACATACCCTTTTGTCTTTTGTGACTTGTCATCTATCCGAGGGTGCGGACTCCTGGCAATGCATGTGCCATGGAAGACCAGGAGCTGTGGAGCTTCTCACTTGTGGTCATGGGCCACGGAGAGAGCAAGCGGTAAACTATATGAAGACTATGCAGTCAACAGCCTCCAGTGCACGATGAAAGGAAGAGCGCCTAAGTTCCTTACCTGCCATGCAGGACAGGGAGCCAACATCTGTTTCATTGTTTCAGAGGCCTGCTTCATCCGATGCTGCATCTTCATTTGCATGCTTGATGCAATATGGATTATGATGGGATCCTTTGGGGCAACGATGTAACCACAGCACCCAGCCGTTTGGCAGGCCTGCTGGGATGCACATGCAACAATGGGTGGCCCAAATGGCAGTCTGATTATCGCTTTCAATGTTGTCATCCTGGTACCTAGCTCAGTCGTAGGCTCTGTGCCGCATGATAGCAATATTTGTGCATACGTCAGATAGCCTTCCTCTTCATGATAGGAGTATGCAGCGCATGGGTTCGCTTTGGGTGCTTCCACTCGTTGTGTCGGGCCTGAGTTCAAGAAGCCCAAGGTGCATCGAGGTGCTTGCGCTACGCGGTTCCAGTAGATGGTAACAATGCTATGTCTAAAGCATGCCGAGGAAGCAAAAGCAAGTGCAGCAACTGTGCAGCCAGGCTCATTGAGCTGTACCGTGGAGTCTACTCTGCCCTCTTGAAGAGCACGCTGTGACGTGTCAGAGAATTACGGAGGCACTGCACAATAGAATGCAGGACATGGAGCTGCTCCGATCCCACCCACCAGCCAAATACATGCTCCTTTGGTTCAGGCGCTTGGCAGGAAATTCTTGTGCTACATCTGCACCGGTTCTTTTTGTAGCTTGGAAAAGTTAAGGCAAAGCGCCCTCCTGTACATGGTCAAGGATCAGGTGGAGTTCTCCGTTGAGCGGTTCTTCCACCTCACGGCACAGGCGAAACGATGTCCTCTTGGCCTTGCTCTTACTCTTGGTTTTGTTCGATGTGCTGGCATTGCTCGTGGCATCGCGAAGATCATACTGGAATGCCCATTTCCAAAAACTGGGCTCCCCGCCCCGCATACTTCTTTCTACACCCAAGAAGTTCATCTTGGCAACCCTATGGCCCTACACCCCGTAAGCCCGAGACGATGTCCCGGCATCACGCCTATAGAATAATAATCACCCCTATAACCACTTTGGGACGCACGTGCCTGCAGTACACCCCACCAGCGCTGGTGGCAGGTCTTCTTCCGCAAGAGCGGCCAAGTGAAGCTTGGCAGCTTCTCTGGGCGCCCACTGGCCTCCTAAACAGGCCTAGGTTTTCGGTTTTAAGGGTTTAAGCTAGCAAGCCTGCAGCAAAGGGCTTAAGCTACTTTAAGCTTTCCTATAGTCTTCTTTGTATTCCTACAATGTCTCTGCCGTTTGTTGGGCCTCAAGATTCGGAACTTCGAGCCCCTAAACTGCTAACCCTGGAACCCTAGACCCTAAACCCCAAAACACAGCCGTCTATCTGGCTTGGAGCTCAGATCTGTTCATCTGGCTGCGAGGGACCCTAAGAACATGAGGTGGAGCATACGGGGCTCCTTAAGGCTTTGAGGAAAAGCCAGGGATGTACTGTTTATGGTTCAGGCATTCCTGGGCTTAAGACATGACAACAGAAGCAGTGCGGTTATTGACAAACGTCGTTCTATGCAGCAGGAGAGTGGTGGAAGTGCCGAAGTGGGTGCCCAGTATGCTTGCTTAAGCTGAGTAACAGTGATCCAGGATGACTGACCAAGCATCCGCAAAGAGAAGCCAGTGCAGCATTCAGATCCGCACGTGCTCGTCTAGAAGCCAGAAGGATTCAGGCCTTTGAGCACAAATTCCTGCTGTAGACCCCATTCTGAACGGGCACAATTCTCCTCCAAAAGCAGAGCAGTCAAAGCATGTGCATGCTACCTAAAAGTTGCAATGCATCTAGAACTCCAGCAGGCAGTCTGCTCTGACTGACGGCGGAACTACTAAATCAGCCAAAGTAGCCCTCTGTCAGTGTCCATCACAGACTATGGGACTTCCGAGTACGCTCCCTTCATGGTAGCTTCACAGGAAGGCGGACTGAAACTGCAGGACATGGTCAGCCGACGTGCTACCTAAGCTGCGGCACTCATTTTAAGCATGGCAAGCGTGCAAGCCTCAAGCAGTGCTGTGCCACATCCAGAACAGTCTTGATCCAAGAGGTTTTTGGAAAGCAAGTGTTCAAGGCGCGATGAGCATCACAAACAGTACATGCAACTTGGAGCCATGCCAGAAACAGCTTCCCCATGCATGGGGTGAGATAAGCAATTATGGTCTCAAGGGAATTACCTGCCTCCAAAACTTGCATCCTTAGCAAACTTGCACAAGAGCATGGTCTCACAAAAGTTCTCTGCGCATCAAATCAAGAGCCAATCGGTTGGAGTGGGAGAGTGGCACCAGCACTTGAGGGGGTGTGCTTGCCTTTTGCAGAGATGTTGACTGTACACTGGCCTTGTAGACTCGCCCCGTCTGTTTCCGGGAAGTGGGTACTTGAGGGCCCAAGGTCTTTCAGCATGTAGACGCGTGCCTGTGGTCTTGACTGCAGGACCATGCAGCCTCCTGGTTCTTGCGTGGAAGTGGGGACTGTATCCCTCAGGTTCCCACGTGCCCATATCACTTCCATGTAAGAACCAGCAGCGCTCAAGAAGCCTGCTGTCAGGGCTTGGCGCCCCGGCGACTGAAGCACTACAGTGGTATCAGTTTCCAACCTACTGGCTTGTCTTGGCATTGGCCCCTCGCAAGAAGTGATTCACAATCTGGATAATCTCACACCAGTTGCGTGAGAGAGATGTCGCCTCAAATGATAAAGTTTGCTCTGAGAGTCCATGCGGTCGCATCTTGCGCGGGTGGCATTGCTTCCAGACGCTGTGCTCTCGTTGCGCTAAGAGACAGCAAAATCTTGGTTTCTCCGGCCAGGGAGGCAGAACCATTTCACTCCAGAGTGATCATACGGGCTTGCTGGAACCGAGCTGTTTGTCCTGCTATCTTGCCAGCAGGAGGGAATGCACTCACACCCGTACTTGTGGTATTGAAATGGTGCCGCGCTAGCTGGAGCCTGAAGGGTGAAAATGAAGCCGATACTCCCAAGACAACTGGCTTTTGCTTGTAAGAAGACCTGTTGGCATTTTTGACGGCGCAGCTCGTGCAGGCTCACCAGGCACATGGAACCCATTCTGGAAACTGCTTGGGATCTTCCTGAACCCAAAGTTTAGCAAATCCCTGCCCACATCACATAGAAGGTCATTCAAGATGCATGATATTCCGGAATCCAAGAAGAAGCCACTAGACCCGTTGCCGCCCGTTTGCGCAAAGTTCGCTGAAGGTATTGAATTTAAGCCAACAGTCAACGGACCCACCATCACCCTTATAAGCCTCATACGCAGATGTATGGCCAGTTGGCTGTTCGCTATGGTGGACAAGTCATCCAGGCTACGACGGCTGTGGTTTACCGTACTGTTACACTGGGCATATTCCTGCGACCGGAGAACTGCTTCATGACAGCGAGCTTCAAGTTAATTACGTGCCCAAGCGCACGACTGAGCACACACCCACCAGCTGGCCGCACCGCCCAACCTGTGCCGGCTTCTGCTTTGAAAAGCGTCCTACGGGTTCAGCTTTGAATCAATCAGCGAACTGTGCAATGGAAGAGCTATTTCCTTTTTGCTCGCAAATGCCAGGTGCCATGCAGGGGTCCCGATGTCACCGCCGGAGAGCTGCAGGTCTTGGAAGATTCAGCTTTTCCAGTGCTGGCCACATAATGAAAGGCCCAGAATCAGGATTACGGTTGATGCTCCCTCTTTACAGGCACGTTATCTTGCACTACTATACATGCAAGTGAAGCTACAACTGCAGGTCTCGATCCTGCTACATGCCGCCGGCCTCACTGACAGGCGGACAATAGAGTCATAGGCAAATACCCCGTGTCTCATTCCACAAGAGGTTAACATCTGCCAAACTGCAACCCCAAGGTGTCTGAGCAGATGAAGAAATTGTGCACATCCCTTCAATTTCAGGTGAGTCTCTGCCCGTGTGGCGGAACACTTTGTAGGGTCATGCGCTGACTGAAGGAGCCCCCCAAAAGGGGGTCAAAGCTTGAAACCCATGTACTCCTGGCCAATGCTGACTTTGTAGCCGATGCCCTGCGATGGCTTTATTGGCAGCTCCTGTTAGGGGAAGACATTTGGCTTATTTTGAGGTTCTCTAAATTCCGACCTACTAGATTCTTATTTGCAAGCAGGATGGATGGCAGGGCAGAACAGGTCTGAGTAGTTGAAAAAAGGACTAAAGCACCCATATGGTCTTTAACCACCAAGTCCTATGTTCAAATCTCCTGGCTACAGGCTTGGCAACCTCCTCGTGCCAGATGAGGATGCTGTTCGGCAGCTGCCTGCAACCGGGGTGCCCGAGGCTCCTCCGAAATCCCCATGGGAGCCAAACATGCCTTGTTTTTGTTTGGTTTGGCAGGGTCTCCATTTTGGCCAAATGCCACAGACAGCAGCTTGCTCCAGTTCAGGATACAAAAGACTGCACATACCCTAATATACCTTCAGGTCTCGCACGCCACACACACCACATGCCACATGTGCGCCTAATGCGCAGGGCTCTTGCGAATTCCGATTGTGGTGTCAGATGGCGCCGCTTCAGCTCAGTCGCTGGGCAGCAGTTCGACTCCTGCAATTTCATTGAGCCTTGCCCATATGTAGGGTTTCCGAAAACTGGGGCTACTTCTTCGTGGGTCCCTATACTAGGAACTATAGTATACTGGAGTCCCCTACTAACATATTGCCGGCTATACTTGTAGGATCCTGTAGGTGTGGCTTCCCTTGTTCTATCGCTTTCCGAAGTGAGTCAATGCATCATGTGAGAGGGTCGAACCTGATTAGGCAGCAGTGCCCATGTAAAATCTCGGCTACCAAGACGTGGGACACCCTCCCTCCAGAATCCCTTAATGTTAAAATCTGCAAGAGTAACTTGTCAGAACCTTGCATGTTGCTCCAAACTCGGGGCAGAAGGTGTAGATAGAGGGGCAGATTAGTGGGAGGGATTGAGAGCGGCGGACAAAGACGCGTTGCAATCCAGTTTTGATGCCCAAGTGTCCTCCTCTTACCACTTCTCTTACTCCCGCTCGATTCTCTAGCACCCTGGCTGTCATGATTTGTCCACTCTCTTAGAATGGGAACTACTCCTGCGCTTCTTGCCATTGTTGAGTTGCAGTCACTCCTGTCTTATACCAGTCGCTACTTGGAAGCTTCTGGGTAATTGTAAGCTGTTTATAGCCCAAGCATTTGAATGCCTTGGTTCCCAAATATGCCTTTAAATTGGGCTGTAGCTGAGAATCCAATTGGGTCATATACCCTTAAACCCTGAGCCCTGAGCCTTAAACCCCGAACCCTAAACCCCAAGCCAAAACATAAATGGTTTAGACATACACTCTCGTGGCTTCACGATCGTTTTCGGCCCAGGCCAAGACGTCTCTCCTGGCCAGGCCTGTAATTCTTCGGATGTGCAGCTGAGCTACAGTCCAAACTCCTTACCGGGCGTTACATGGAAGGGTTAAATCGGGGAGTATTATGGGGGTGATTAAGGGGGATACTAGGAGTTTAGACAAGCTCATATGACACTTTTGAAAATGAATATGGTTTGGGGCTTCGGAATGTCCATATCAACTGTAGTCTAAACTCCTGAAGGCTGGTTGGATGGGGGAGTATATGGGGACCATTATAGGGCTTATTAAGGGGGATACCAGGAGTTTAGACGAGCTCATATGACACTGTTGAAAATGATTGTATCAGAATTGTCAAGAAACAGCATTTGCTGCGGCTGCTTGTTGGGCACAGTTGCAGCATGGTAAGACTTCTGGGGTATTAACCCCCTCCCCCTAATATAAAACCCCCCGCCCCCCTTCATATTAGGGGGAGGAAATCAATCTTGTGGAAACATGCACAAGAAGCACTTTGCTCCGGATCACTCACTTGCCGGAGGCTTTGTTCGAATAATTTTCGAAGCATTTAGGTATCAGCTTGTCTTGTGGCATATCCTTACCATAGGTTGGCAGTTGGAAATTCGTGCATTTGGCTCCTCGTGTAGGATTTGCGGATGCTGGCCACAACTTGCACTATGCAGATGTGCGACACACTTGTTACGTGCACTCTTCATGCAACTTTGAGGCGCGGGTCTTTGACCTACGCCGAAACAAGGCGTGTGGGTGAAGCCAAACAGCACGAGTGAGATTCGTAACAGACATAAGGTTGTGAGAGGCAGCCCTGTTGCACGCGTGCATGATTTTGGCGGGTATGCAAAGGGGCACCAATTTGAAGCAGGCTGCGAGGAGATGTCAAGGCTCGGCTGGACTCGGTTGCACTTTGGCAGCAAGATACGCTGACTATAAAATGCCGAACAGAATCAAAGTATTAGATAGCAAAGCTTTACTCCTGGCACATCGCGCATTGAGGCTTGGGGTGCGGCAAGCTAGCGCATCTTGGGCTGCAAGTTGGCCACGCCAGGGTCATAGGGTGCCCCGGTCGACTAAGTCGATGAGATGCCGGCGTCATTTTAATTTGCAGCATCAGGACTTTTGGGATGCTGTAGCCGCTGTATTGCTGAGCTTCTTTTCAATGCAGCTTCAGGGTTTGCATACCTGTCACCTCAGTCGCATGGAAGGGCCTTTGCAAAGAACATGTTCGCTTTGCATGACCTTTCCCTCCAGATTCCATGCTTTCCCCACACTGCTTTACTTGCAAGCAAGCGATCAAGCACGCACTGCATGTCTCCAAGCATAGGACGATGGTTGTAGTCAGCCGCGGCTTCAGCAAGACTCATGATGGCTTTATAACGGCTTTCGCAAGGTCTGCACATGCGTTGACGTCGCGATGGTTCCAGATGCGAAAGGAATCAGGGCTGCCTGAGAGAGTTCTGCGACAATAGCAGCGCAGGTGTCGCTTGCACCCATGACTATGAAGATTCAGTATGTGACCTGTGCGTGCAGGCTTACACTTAGAGGATGCTATATGGCCCGATGTGTAGCTTGCAGACCCCTACACTCTAGACATCTCTGGACACTGTGCGCCTGTAGGTAGCAGATGCCAGAACTCGTGATGGGTGCCAGCTTTAATCTACAATGTAAGAACAGCTTCAAAGTCCCAAGGCTTTGACGTGAACAGGCTCTGGTCCAGTGGACCAGCCCAACCTGCACCCAGCCTTGCAGCCGCAACACACACACAGACTGACTCAAGGAGTTTAACATGTTGACCCAGTGGGACAAATGAACCCAGCCCAGCATGATTGCATCCCTTCACCCGTAGATTCCCTAGATGGCCCTCTGGCCAGCAGCTCCTTCCTTGCAATGGTAGCGCGTGAGTTCGATGGCCTCGACGATGGCTATGGCGACTATGCAGATGGCTTTGAGGAGCTTTCAAGAATATCGTTCCCACCTAGGAGGAGATCAACACACAAGTTGCAGAAGTGTGTTCCATGTTCAAGCAGAGCAAGTTCTGCCATCAGACCCGTAACAACTGCTGTAACCGCATGTTGCAGCTATGATGGCCCGCGACCTCTAACGTGTGCATCACAAAGAGCGTGTCCAGCGCATACGGACAGTAAGCTCCGTTCGAGTTCTGATCGGTACAGGCAGCTCGAGGGGAGCCTTGGCCGTCAGGGGGTTCCACGTGGCAGAAACCACTTCAGGCTGCTGTCGCTCCGCTTGACACTGCTTTTTTGCCTTTTAACAGTTGTGCCGGCTGAATGCCGCAGGAGAACCCGGCTGAGGAAGATGGCAAACCAATGTTTGGCAGCCTCGTGGGCGAAGCTGGGGAGTGTCTGCTCAGCATTAGGGGTGTCAACCAAGCCCCTTCTGAACAACCGGCGGATATCACATGTGCAACCTCAGTCCTAGGCTTTTTGCACTCCCACTCCTTACTTCGATGCTCAAAGCAGTCTAGGGGCCAAGAGGGGGCGGAATTGCGTTTTCCCCGTGGACGCCTGCGAAATCATTAGTCTCAGGATGCTCATGGAGGATGAGGCAAAGAACCAGCGACAGGCTCGTACAATTTGTCAGGGTGGTGCTTGCGTGGGTGAGATGCGGCCAACGAGGCTCAAATGTTATGCGCTGTGGAGAGATGGGTCTTACGAAGGACTAAGTCGTATGCACCGCGAAGTCTGCCATCTTAAGCAACTCACACTTGCCAGAGTCTCCGGAAGAGGGTGCAGTACGCAGTAACTCTACGTAGCTAATTGTTGAAATCACGGTTCCCCTTTGCATCGGTATGAATACTGGTTACGTAAACTTCCCATTCCCATGCCCCCTCAAAAAAGAGGCAGGGCTTTGAGGAGCCCGTCCCCCGAACATCAGGCCCGACGGAACTTGCGCATCCGCGGCCTCCTAAAGGGGCGACGGGATGCAGCGGAGGCCCCACCTTCACTTTTTTGGGGGAGGTGAACAGATACAGAGACCTTGCTGGCTCATCGCATTTGAATTGTGGCTTTGCTCTGTGGTCAGCAGTGAAAAGGGATTCAGAATAGCTGAACTAGTTTAATCTGAGGCAGTTATTTTGTTGTAGTTTATTTCTCCTTGCAACCTTTCTAACAAGGATAGTGGCCTCGCAGAGTGCAAGCAGACTGTTCAGATCCTGCTGGTAGATGCGATTTCTTGTTGAGCTATATCTACATTCGATTGTGCCTCATGTCCACGGTCTCGTTATGAAAAAATCTGATAGTCTGGGTCGGTCAGGACGTGCTGGGTCCCGACACTTTGGGCGAAGCCTCTTGGATCAGCTTTGGGTCTTGCAGGTTTGAAGAACGTGCAGAAGCTGAAGACTGTTTCAAAGCCATGCCGCCAGCCTGTTTCCTTTTTCAGCTAGCCCAGGTAGCACCCATTACAGACAAGCTGGAGCCAACGCCTACAAAGGCACAGGAGCCTTCCCTAGTTGAAGTTATTGTTTCTTGCTATAGGGAAGAACGGAATATATGATATAAGGTTCGCAGGACAGGGCCAGGGTGGCAGGGAGACTGTGAAAGTAGAGCTGTGGCCAGAGCCCAGGGTTCTGTCGTTGCGGGTCACCTTCCCCAGCATCGTGGTTCAATTAATTTTTGAGCCCAAGCTCTTCATGTGCATCTTTGAGGTCTGAGTTTGGCTCCATCGCCTTGGAACATCCTATCAAGCTGAGACTGGGTCTTGCTTGTTTTCCTGCGCCCCCAACTCCAAGACCCCTGGAAGGATGCGAAGATGCCCTTTAAGCATGACACTTTTTGGGGCGTGTAGTCATTGGGATGATGCTTGAAAGAGTTCGGGCATGGTTGGCGTCCCCTTCCAGGACGAAGTTTCCGAGCTTCCCCCCTGGCTGGTGTACCGCGATGAACCCTCAGAGGTCAGTTCTTGGGCTCTGATATAGCACTTGTTTGTATTCTCGAGGTGCACGGGGATTATGAAGGGAGTTCGCGATGCTCCTTGATGATTCTATCACCTCGCTAGGTAGTATACTAAGTTGTTTGACGTTGATTGAACAAAAACAATCCTAATTGTTTGCCCTTCCATCAAAATTCCTCTTTGCCTGGACCTGCAGCATGTGGGAGCTTATCAGTTTGATCATTTAATCATTAAATCCCTATATGGTTCCTAATCCCACAATCCCTCTGTCATCTCCCAATGCGTAAATGCGTCCGTGCTCTGCTTTTAAAACCACCCATGTTGTAGTCCTCGTCTTGGGATAACTCCATGTATCTAATGTAGAAACCCAACGAACCACGAACTCTCTGCAAGCCTCTCTTCACACTCTCTTTAAACCCTACACCACAGGCCGCAGAACCACAAGGGACCTAAACGTCCTCTACAACACTCCATCTATAGAACCTTCAAAATCCTCTTAAAATCGTCTAGACAACTCGTCATTGTGCAAACCTCCCATACATCCCACTAACCATTTGTAAGCCTTCTATCAACTTTCGTAAGCCCTCGATAAGCACCAGAAACCTGCAGAAGCCGTCCATACAATTCTGATGAATACCTTTATCATCAGAGGCACCTACAAAACCTGTTTAGCCGGTCATCAGCTCTCTGAAAACCTTCCATAAATCCTTCAAACACCATCGACTTTTTAAATATGGGGGGTGAATGCTGACCCTAATAGGAGACAGCATATCCCCATAGGGTCCCTCATTCTCAATTTTCAGAGCGACTTCTTTTTCAACAAAAATCCGGCTATACATCCCCATATACCCCTAAATAGCCTTATATGCTCCCATTTAATCCTTGAGGCAAGCTGATAATGTGATTTTACTGGCAGCCATACCAAGGCCTTCGCCTCCATGAGGCTGGACCACAGAAATAAGGTTTGGGGTCTAGGGCTTAGGGTTCAGGGTCTAGGGGGGCCCTTTCAAATGTTGTATAGGAAACATAGGATATATGAGGATGCGCAGCGTTTAGGGTTTATTCAGGGTTTAGGCCATGTCTAGGAGTCTCTGTTTTCAGGATGATCGTGCTTTGGCATTTGCACTGGGCCCCGTATTCATGGAAATTACAGTATACATCCATACACATCCACATCCACGCCTGGCCATCTAGGAGTTTCTACAATGATTCTACAACAAGGATCATATTAGCTTAGGATCTGAATTGAGCTCCCTCCCTATTAGCACCGATGCTACCATCTATAAGTCTATACGCGCATGCACACTTACATCTAGATTGAACCCTTCTGTGTTTTCATTTATGACTGCTAGGGTGTTACTTTCGGGGTGGTACTTGGCCCTGGCAAAGTACTGGAGGTTCCTGGGGCACAGCTTGCGTACTGATGTAAATCAGATTGCCGTGCTTTTGGGGCACAAGGATCTTGAATGGTGGCAGACAAATCGTCAGTTTGTAACTCATCCAGCTCCTTGGCATGTACGCCGCCATGAACAGGAGGCTTTTCAGTACTGCAGTAGCATAGGCATGAACATGCGTCAGTTGGCGCAGAGTCGGGATGCATGGAGAGCACACGAGCCCCGTTTTGTGCGATGGATGCTCACCAGAGGATTTTAAGTAGATTTTACGTAGTTGGGATGCACGAATCCCTTGTAGGTTTTGGGCTGAGGGCCCGTTGAGTTTTCTATGCATACTCCATTGGTTGCGCTGCTTGGGCGGGCCATATGGCACTGGCGCCTTGCAGCGAAGCACAGCTTTGCAAGCCAGCAGAGAGAGAGAGAGGGGTGGTACTTGGAACCTTCGCCCTCTTCTATCACAACCTCGTAAGAGTGGCTTAGAAGCATGAGGCGGGGGCTCTGAAGAAGGAAGGTGCTGGGAGTGCGTCCACAGCACACAGTCACATGGCTCACGTTTCAGTATCGTATGCGCCCAATCCACCGCAAATCCAAGACACTTCAGGCAGAACAGGGTCCTGGAGTGCTTTGTGCCGACAGACCTGCTAAGCCGAATCTATTTGGTAGTTTCCATAAATAGAGGGACCCCAATACAGACCCCAAAATACGATAATCCTTCTCATAGAGCACCAAAAGGGTACCCCTAATTTTACCATAGTTTTAGGAAATCGCCATTTGAGCCAACAGCAGGAGTTGCTGGATTTCGCTGCTTTTATGCGGCCAACCATCATCGAGTCCGCACCTGGGATCTTCAGACTCGGCAGTGTTCTCTGATAATTATTGCTATTACTCTTACCCTTACTATTGGTAAAAAAACATTGCAAGTACCTGTACTCTTACTATCAATATTCTTCTTATTACTATTACTTATTCCTGATTACTAATTTACTAATTTAATACTTACTAAATACTATTGCATACTATTGCAGTTAGTATTACTATTCTTCCTATTGCTAGTATTATTAGTTCGCAATTATGAGCCGCCTGCTGCGTTGCCGGGTTAAGGCTTGACAGGGCTGGGCCTCCTCTGGCTCCTATCAAGCCAAAATTAGGGGTAACCTTTTTGGTGGTCTTTATAAGGACTATAGTAGATTGGGCTCCATATTAGGGTACCCTAATTTTGGGAAACTACCATGTGTAGCCATAGGCTGGGAATTCTTGCGGAAGCCACTCAAGCAGGACTGGGGGAAGTACTGTGTCGTTGCCAGTGCAGCGGGCGTGCGACAGCAGCGGCATAAGCACACTAATCACTCCTTATGCCTGCCATAGCTTTGTAGAATCAAGTTGTTGTGAATTGCTGTAATTACAAATTGTTTTCCGCTTCAGGAGGTCTTTTCTAGCATATACTGAGACATGGCCAGTTTGGTGGCACGCGAGCTTGTCATGTGGTAGTGAGAACCGAGCGAACAATCTGAATTAGAAGTTACGTGTATCGCAGATTTCGTCCCCGGACGTGTACATGATGTGAAGTGTTCCAGAGTTCTCTTGAGAGTTCTAGCCGAAGTGCCAGACAAAGTGCCTGGCAAAGTTTGAGGTCACGTTTTTGCCGAGGTTCTGGGTGTTCGGCGAAATTTGTTTCGAAGTTTTTGGTGAAATTGGCAGTGAAATAAGTGTTCGTAAAATTCTGGAGTTGTGTGCTCTGTTCTGCGGTTCAATCGGACATTCCGCATGATTCCACGTTCCATACTCTACTCAACAATCACGAGACAGTGTCCGAGATGTTGTTTACTTCAACTCTTCTATCCCAGAACTAGGGGTTCAATGTAGCGATTGGAAGTTCTTCATTCTGCTTGTACGCCATCGTGCCCAACATTTGTGTTGGTTGACAGGTGCTGTTTGTCAGTCGCGATTGAGGCGCTGTGGACCATTGCGCAAATCTGCAAGTCCAATGTCGGGAAATTCCAGACATGTCCAAAAATCTCAGACCTCACTTTTGGAGCTCTTGGCCACAAGGCTGCCAGCAAATGCAAGGTAGCAATTATGATGTGGCTCCGCGACAAAACTGGTACCTTTACACACGCTCGCCAAAACAAGTGATCCGTAGTCTGGAGACCCCCAAAGAAACAATGGTATGGCCTTGATGATGATCAGCAAGACATCATACCATCAAAGAATCAAAGGCAGCTCGGGATGCTTGGACGCACACTCTGCAGCAAGCCGCCGTTACCCTGTGCCCTGGCGCTGAGAAGAATAGGAGTTTCATGCCCGAGAGATGGGAAAACAGCAACCCCCAGAATCATCCAGAATTGGTGACTTTAAGTTCGCATCATTCTTACAGCTAGGGTTCCGCATGAAAGTTGTCTACAACGTATTCAGAAGGTGACATCCTATGGGGCAAGTGCATGGGGGCCTTGAAGTGCCGCTACCTGAAGAGTGGTTGAAGCAAATAACAAGAAGGCTGGCAGTGATCCGTGGCCTGAATCGGAAGTAGACACATGTAGGGGAACTGTTGGCAGCATGAACTTCGCTTGTCGTTGCCTGAAAACTCCGCAAAAGGATGCGCGGGTCAGAAGTCTGGGGCACCATAGCAAACATCATAGCCCGAAGGAAAGCTTTGCTCAGAGCTGCGGTCTTGGCTTTCGCTAGAGATTCGGCTATCAAGGGCTCATACGAATGACGCCGCAAACTGGGAGTCCCTGAAGTAAGGATGGTAGATTGAGTCTTTTGGGGTAGACATCGGGTCCCTTTCTGTTTGGAATCTCCATGCGTGACCTATTGCCGAGAATGATCTTCTGAACAAAATCAAAAAGTACCATGGCAACTCTTTGCACGGTTATGCGAAGAAGTGGCCACAATGTAAAATTCACACCCCCATGTTTCTGAAGAGGTCTTGCTTCAGAGACGTCACGAGCTTCCTGTGAAGTCAGCAATCACCATCCAATTTGCCATTCCTGCTGGGAAAATGGCCCTCAAGCTTTCACACAACGGTCTGCTCTGTTTGGCAGGTGGCCCGAATCTCGGGTACATGTTTTCGGTTCCACCGCAACCAAGCTGAACTTGCCCAACGCAGACATTGACGTTGCCATCGTCAACGTGGAAGGCCGTTGGTCTGCGTCCAGGGCAAGGGTGTTCAACAACTTTCACTCATCTTGGAAGATTGGGCATGCAGAGTCCTCGCTAAATCCGTTCTTTTGAAAAGGCCTGAGAGCAACCACGGCTATGAAGAAGCTGGCTGAGCTGCTTTTAGAGCGCGAGGAGGTGAGCAAAATCGAAATCATCCAGCGCCTTGGTAAGCAGCTCCGTGGAATGCGAGCGCATGGTATTCTGCAAGTGGTGGACAAGGCAAGTACCCTGCTCTGAAATGCTAGGTCGGCAAAGGTCCCAGTGATGAAGGTCCAGCACCGAAACACGGGGCTGATGGCCGACATTGTCGTAAACAGGACGGATGGCCTGGACACCGCGCAGTTCATTAGCGTTGCCTGGTGATAACAGATTCTAGCTTGAGTTCCTGCACAAGGAAACGCTCATTTGGCATGGCTTGGTAATTAGTCTTTCTTCTTCATTGATCTGACGACACATCACGCCCATAGCAGCAAAGGGACACAGTTACAGTACCAGTCATGCCATGCCTGGAATCTACTGTGACATGCTAGGAGCCAGCAAGGCTCCGAAAATCTGCCATGTTGTGTCAACGATTGCACGGCTAGCCTTGGGGGACAGGATCATTTTTTAATCTAAGCCGTAAATGCAGGCTATCTCCCGCCGGCGTTTTGCTGTGCACCATGTCTAGTGTCCTTGACAGCTCAATTTGCTGACAGTTCCTTCTCGCATCTTCCGAGGAACAAATGCGGCTATTTCCTGAGTTGTCCCCGCTGGTGCTTTTCTTGAAGCTTTTCCTCTCACAGCGAAACCTGCACGAGACGTTCATGGGCGGGATGGGCTCCTACGTGCTCGTGTGTGTGCCTAGGCTGTCCTGAAAACAGTTTTCCTGATACAGTTAACGCACTAGCTCTCACAACTCGTCCCACAACCCACTTTGGTTATATTTGGGGTTTCCCAAAATTAGGGGTACCTTTTTGGGGGTCCCCGTAATAAGGGCTATAGTATATTAGGGTACCCTAACTTTGGGAAATAGTAAATCTGCTAAGAATCTTTAAATAATATATACTATAATCCCTATAGTTTCCATTTTCTTTTCCATTCTAACCCTATATTATACTAAGCCCTAAACCCGAGTGACTGCTCTGTCGGCTCCGCCTTGCAGGTGGTACTTTCCTTTCTACAGCACCACAAGTCTGCCCAAAGCGCGCACCTGCATTCGGTGACCACTCTGGGCAACCTGCTGTTGGACTTCTTCAGGCGCCGGAGGGCTTCGAAAGCTGTTTCTGGGCATGTGATAGGAAACTGCAGTGTTTGTACTGCATTTCTTCAACTTGGTTGATGGTCAAGATCCATGCTGGTCTTGCTATGTACGGGCTGCCGCTTGACCGCCAGGCTCTCCAAAGTTTCCAACATAAGATGTATACACTACTGCTACTTCTGCCGCAACGACATGAACGGAAACAATTACCCCCAGTGCTACTTGCATTGCACGAGTGTAGTCTACTCACTCCTTGTTGCCGCCCCACCCCAAACCGCCTGGGCCGCCTCCATCGCCATCACTACCACACCCCGCTGCCGCTGCGGAAAACATGGCCGTATCTTTCACAAATGGGCACACCGTAGTTCGGGCCTTGATTGAGATGACCAGAGGGTTGGCATGATCCACAGGGCTTTGCCCTAGAAGCTCGGCCTTCGAGGCCGCACAGCTCATTACAGGCCCGTGCATGAGCAATCGTTGCCTCATTCAAGAGGTACTTTGATTGGGATCATAATCCCTCTATAAGAAACTCCTTACATAACCCTGTAATATATAGTCCCTATATTACCCCTATGTATACATGCCCCTATTCCCTAATTACCAGCTATTACGGGCCCTAAGCCCTAAATTAACCTTCAACCCTAAACAAGAGGTACTACGGGCAAGAGTTCCGCTATGCTGCGACTGGAATCTCGGTTCGAGATGGCGGCTCTCTCTTTGACCGGGCCAAGCGAGGCACTGGTGAGAAGATGATAGAAGAAATGATAAGGTTCATATTATAATTGGTAATAGTAATAAAATTCCAAAAACAATACTAGATACATCATAATATGATATGATATAGCATATAGACTGTCGTATAATATAACATGATAGAATATAACCTAGTATAACAATGGATGTAATAAGAGGGGGAAGGTCGATTCTGCAGCGATCGTGCTCATTGGCTCTGCTATGCTGAGTGCCAAACGTGCTCCTCCCCGCTGAGACTCTGCCAATATGGTAGTTTCCCCAAATAAGGGTACCCCAACACAGACCCAAAAACACTGTAATCCTTATTACAGGAACCCCCCAAGAAGTACCCCTAATTTTGGGAAACTATAATTTCTGAGTCTGGATGAGTGCTTACTTACGCCGCAAGGCTGGACTGCAACAACTCGGTCTGGCCAGGCAACTTTGTGTTTAGAGTGCCTTGGACTAATGGTGGGCGGTCCCAACATTCCCTCCTGCCTCCGCAGAGATGCACGAAGTCTCGTCCAAAAAGCTTGGCGACTGAAGTTCCGAACCCAGCGTGGAGGGATAAAGGCTCGTAAGTTCACCCGCTTCAACTTCTGCGATAGAAATCTCATCAGGTCCAAGACTGAAAGCGCAAGTCCACAGAGATGGTTTTGGGTATGCAGCAAAGGTCGCCAACAGAGCCTTCTCTGGACATCGGTGGTCGGATATTCAAGCCAGTCGGCGTGAAGTAGGGGTCTGGATTACACGTTTACGGTTCGACGGCTGGATTAAAGCGCCATGAACACCCATAGGAGAAGAGGTCCGCAGAACAAAAACACCTCTTGGGCAAACTGAGCAAAGACAGCAGCTTTGCGATCATACGTGTAGGTACTGGCGGTGACAAGTGCATTTTCAAATGTGCCGTTCATCCCTAGCTGTGCGAATGCAGAGGCTTTCGTCTTTCGTGATTCAGATTGTACAGTGCCCAGCTGAGACTTGCACTCAAGTGATGACAAACCTCGACCCTAAACACTAAAGCTTAAACTGGGTTGCTGTCAAGCAAGTTAATTTGAGTTACTACTATATATACCCATTAAGGTAACATAATTTACGTTCCTTAACAGCAACCCCGTAAACCTCAAAGAGCGCAGCCCAGAATCGGCCTGGTACGGGCAGCTTTCAATCACGGTTACCAGGCCGGGCAGGGAAGCTGACACAATGGGGAATGGGCTGAGCTAGGAATAGACGGGGTAATTAACGGCAAAGCAAATGGAAATTACTGCGGAGGGCTTAGGGCTCTATTACCCTCAATACTTCCGAACCCCCAAGAAAAGAGCATGGAAAATGAAATGGGCACGGATTACCTGACAATTGGGAATGTCAATAATGTTAACCTCCCAAAGTGAACCACCCCCCCCCCCAGAACTTGTTTTGCGTTTCTGGCCTATGGGAGGGGGGACTGAACCAGGGGGGTGGGTAGGACCAAGTAGTACAAGTTGTAGTCCAGAAGGAAATCTATTCAAATCAGGACCACGGAGTACTGTATATTCGTATTGTCAGCGCATCTAGGAAACACGAAGGCAACAGTTCAACAGACCTAAATAGAAATGAGGATAGCACCATATGAAAGATAAATTCCACAAAAAGAAAAACATTATTCGTAGAAATTATCATTACGCTGATGATGCTGGCAAGCAGGGAGTTCTGACACATCCCAGGAGCTCCTTAGGATAGGCACTATGTTGGGATTAGCGTTATTTGGAGCCATGAGCTCCTATATTCTGATCTGGGACGTTATGGGTGCCTTCCGGCCGCCCCCAACTCCACCTGGGAGGTCCTGTCGCAGCTCTTCCTGGCAAAGAAGGCGCCTGAAGGTTCTGTTCTTTGCCCTTTTCTCCTCCGCCAGGCCATGGAGGGATGCCTTGTGTACTTTCTGTGTTAGCAGCAAAGGAAGGGGCTCTCAGCAAAAGCTGTTGGCTCCACGTGGGGTAGAAGAAGGGAGGTGTTGAGGCTGGACCCTCAGACGCTACACTTTTTTGTAGTTGCACACGGCGTCGTCGGACTGGAATGCCCGAAGGGGGTTTGGGGCTTGTCATGTGATTCATGGAGAATGCGAGGCAGTGGCGCTGACAATTTTCCGGGTTGGGTCTTGTGGGTCTGGAATGTTGCCTTTGATGCAAGGGCCAATTCTGACAGCTGAGCACCAAAGCCCCCAGCTCTGAGTTGCGTGTCAGGGGAATACAGGGTACGGAAGAACATTTTTTTCCAACTTCTCCCTTGAAATTGCAGCTTGTCGGCACCACCTGCATTTCAGAGCCTGCTCCCCTACAACAGCTTTTGAGACGGCCATGAGATTAATGTATTCCATGTCTAAATGACTGGGAGTCCACATACAGTACAGAGAGGCTACAGCACGCTCAGCTTGTGCAGGACCATCCTACTATTGCTGAGCGTTATCAGCTGTACCGTGAGCAGCCCGCGCCCTTTCTGGAGGCTGGTGGCAGTGCAGCAGTACTTCCAAAAACGGGATTGCAAGAAACCAGCTACAAGCTTGAGACGGTGTTTGCTGATGATTGTTTGTTTGTTGCACACTGAGAAGCCTAGGAATCGGCTATAGCAAGCTAAGTGCGCAGCCCTGGAAGAGACAAGCTGTTCGCAGGGAGTCGGGCGCCCCGAGAGCGACGAGGATGCAAAAACCATGTACGTTGCGGGGGGGGTTGTTCTCATGTGAAGTTTGATTCAGGAACGCTTACAGAATGCCCCGCATTCTGGGGTATGTGTATATGTGAGTATACATAGGAAGCTTTTAGGCGATGTCCAAATGTCCCGTGACTGTCCAGTGCATGCACAGCAGTCGTGAATGATTTTTTTCGTTGGCGCGGTTGTCGCTGCACTTTTATAGAAGCATGACTATTTGCATTCCACAAACCAAAAGCGAACAAGTGTAATCTTGGTGAAGCTTATGATTCCTTCCGGCTGCCTACTCCATGTACGACGAACTCGTGAATTCCAGAAACGGGAAAGGAATTAGTGATAGTTGTTTTGAAAAATCCACTTGTTTGGTTCCCCTACATGGATCTCCCTTCTCCTGCAGGAGGCCCAAGAGCCCACCCCGAAGCGGCGCCGCGGTGACGAGCCGGCCACAGTGGACGTGCCCCTTACAGAGCCAGCTTTCCGGCTTCAAAGCTCGGGCTGCTGATGGTGATGAATCATTATCACGAAGAAGACTGTAGTCGTGTCCTTGGGCGTAGTGATGTTAATGATAGGATGACATTGCAAAAGGTCATGGTTGTGTGGTGTCGGCGGCGACGACCTGGGTACTGACATATGTGACATTGCCACTGCTGGTGGTGCTGGTGCTGGTGGTGGAGCTGGAGCTGGAGGTGGCGGTGGCGGTGGCGGTAGTGGGTGGTGGGTGGAGCTGGTGGTGCTGCTGCAGCTGCAGGTGGTGATTCACGTTTGGTGCGCCACCATCCGTGAAAGCGGCGGTGGCGACGGCGGCGGTGGGCCATGTTCATGAGCTTGACAAGAACCACAACCAGAGAAGACCAGCCCATGCACAGGATTACATCGCCGCGGGCACCGAACCCTGCAATTTCTTACATACATATTATACATTTTTCGACACAGCATTGCAACTCTGTCATTTTGAATTATCGGTGTATCACGTATCTCTGTAATTCAACTGCAAACGTGATTTCAATCATCATTGGCCGAGTGCCCGCCTAGTCTCTCAAGTTGGCTTGCTGCAGCAGCAGCGTTTGCACACAGACATGTTAGGGCAAGCATGTAGTGTTGGGTAATCAGTGATTTCAGACGGGAAGAAAGGGAGCGAACCTCCTCTTAAACGCAGTAAATAATAGAAAAGGAGCAGAAAAGAGCAAACTTGTTTCCTAGACAGCATCACAGAAGCAGAAACCGAGAACCAAGAGAGAAAAGAGCCATTAACCAACCGCATGAATTTCTTCCGATCATTTCCGATCGTTACATTTTTGTTTGAGGGATTTGAGGGTGGGGTTGGGGGGGGGGGGGGGNNGGGGGGTGATGCTAATGATCAGAATGTCCCCCCTTTACTAGCGCTGTGTTTACATGCTTGCAGGGTTCAACCCTGGAGTTGAGCCTTTGAGCCTCTAAGGCCGAGCCTGTGCCTGCAGTGGCGCAGGACGCAAGTGCCTAGAGACCCTGGGCCCATGCTTCCGATTCGAAGCTATGGCGAAGATCCCCAAAAATATTCAAAATGAAGTTGATTGTGCAAAGCCTCTTTGCCCTTAAAGGGCAAAGGGCATCTAGTTGGCTATCCCTGGACCTATCCCAGATAGCAGCCGCCCAGTCTAACACGGTATCTTCTTGGTGTTTCATACTCGAACTGTAACTACACTAGACGAAACAACCATATGAGCTACAGTCTAAA
>CAJNIZ010001114.1:230777-270906 GCA_905231905.1 Symbiodinium pilosum
TTAGACTATAGCTCATATGATCTAACACGCTATACACGTGAAAAGCAGGAGGATGAGTTGGCCGATGCCCTGGCCTTCCTTGCCGAGACCGCCGAGACGGAGGAGGGCCAAGGGGTGGGATTGTCGGAAAATGGAAATTGAATTGAGGTTGCGTTGGGGAGACAGCACAGCGCTATGTCTGAAAGGTGCACGTGTTTCGCCTGAGCTCCGCGGTAAGGAAGGTTCATCCGCGTTGTGCCACACATTCACGCCTCCTAATCGTTTACCTGCTTGCAACAACCGAGGCAGCGAAGCATTCTTCTTGACCTGCTGTTCAGGAGGTGGCCGAAATAGGTGGAGCTTTGGATTTCTTGGCCGAGAAGCTGCCAGGACAGGATCTCTAAACATGATTGGTTCTACAGGGGGCCCACATTCCCAATAACCGATCTGCGGAAAACCAATGGCCTGGTAGCCGGCTGGAGCCGGTGCACCCTTGACTCGGTCATTATAAATTGGGGTTCTATTGGGTACTATGTTATGTGGGGGTTATATTGGGATANNAAAAGAAAAGGGAAACTACTATATCATATAGGGGTTAATTATAGTATGCTTCTGTGGTCCTACGAGTTTTGTTGCTTGCCATTCTGGCCGAGGTTTTTTCAGCTCCTTGCGAATGCAAGCCTACACAACCAGCCCCTTGAAGCCAGCTTGGAAAGCTCACAGAGGGGTGCCGTGCAACTTCCCCTGTCAGATGCTGGTGACATGGAGCTTGAAGATGAGGAGGACGACGTGTACGATCCACTGGCTGCACCTCGGCTGATTTTCAGATCATGGTTATATTGGGGTTGCAAGGTATATATTGGGGTTATATTGGGATAATGGAAAAGAAAATGGAAACTATTGGGATTATATTGGGGTCTACTGCAGGCTCTCTTGCTGCATGCAGCTTAAGATCCAGGATGATCCGGGTATGTGCAGAGACATTCCAGCAAAAACCCTTCCTCAGCGGCCTGGGTTGGACCTCTTTCACCATACTTTTATTGTGAGGTGGGCTGAGGGCATCAAGGCGGTCCATGCCATGTCATACTCCGACACAGAGCCCAGAACTTCTGCAGGCCATGGGGGGAGTCGAGTCATGGTTGGAATCTACATAGCTTCACGTGCTGCCGCTCTCATGCTAGGTTAATGGTGATGGTACTGGCGTGAAACCCCTTCCTGCGCTTAAGGTGCTTCCAGAGGTCTTCGACGCCGATGAGACCGCAGCCGACAAGGATGTGTTTTGCCTAGCAAGCGACACGAAATCTAGGAGTAGGTTTCGTTCGTCACAAAAATCAAGCACAGATTAGTCTTCCTGACCATGCCTTCAATTTTGAGAAGGTCTTGCTGCCAGACCGCTTGTTGCAGTACCCGCGGCGAATGTTTCAGCAGTGGGGTCTGGATAGTACCGCGCGTCCCATGTTGTCAGCGTATGCTAGCTCAAGCCGTGCTAGGATACCCTGAACCATGCCCAGAAGACCATGTCTTGCAGACCAATTCCCTCAAGTAGGCTTTCGTCTGGAACGGTACGTAGTGCTGTATTCATTGAATGTTAACTCTCTGAACCCATCGAAATCGAGGCGCTGGCAGCTGCCGCACAGCTTTTGGATGTGGACCCGCAGGCCTGCTGGCAGGACTTCTTGCTGAAGTGAAGACAAAGGAGGCTTCATGAAAAATGAGGGTGTCCATGCAATCGGGTGCGCATTGGGGTACTGTAGTAGCATCTTTTGTTTGAGGTTAATTGGGAGTTGGATTTCTACGTCAACAGGGGGCTTTTTGAAGCAGCTGGCCAAGGATAAACTTGGCGCCTGCTCCACAACAAGTTGCCAGATTGGTGGTTCTGAATGTGGGATATACTGCATGAGGCCTTCCGAGCATGTATCAGCATTCACGAACCAAGATCTTCCATTGTAAGCCCAAGAGGAACAAGTAAGTATCAGCCCTGGTTTCTTGAGCGCCTCAACCCAAACCCCTTTCCGGCCCAGATCCTCGCCGAAGAGCAACGTCTGCTCCAGGACTCAGGGCTGTTTGTTCAGGATGTTGGGGGGGACTCTTCTTATTGGTCTTATCATGTTACATTCTTATATAATTCTTATTATGTTATAACTAGTACTAGTATACTATCATCATGAGAAGATTATTGCTTCCTAGATTGATGTTGGACCAGGCCATGTTGCTCTTGCTTGCTGGATATCGAAAACGATCTCGGCTTCGGCTCCGAGATCTGGCTGCTGCAGTAGACCCCAATATAATCCCAACAGTTTCCATTTTCTTTTCCATTATCCCAATATAACCCCAATATATACCTTGTAACCCCAATATAACCATGTAAGACTACTAGGCAATCTCCTAACTTTTACTTGGCACTCTGAAATCGAATTCATCTCATCGTTCTTGAGCTAGTATGCAAGCCATGCATCACTGTAAAACATAGTTATCGGAGCAAAGATGCTCGCCCCACTGTTTTTAGCATCCGTTCATCAGCTGTGCGGGTTTTGATGGTTTTCTTCTTCTTCCCAGCCGGAGTTGACCTGAATCCTCCCCCACCCCCCCCCACCCTCACACCTGTCGAGGTGGACACACCGATTGGGGTTAGAGGATGTATATTGGGGTTATCGGGTATATATTGGGTTATAGGACATATATATATATATATTGGCGTTATCTTGGGGTTATATTGGGATGATGGAAAAGAAAATGGAAACTATTGAGATTCGATTGAAGGCATTCACGAGGACGTTGCCAACATTCTCCCGACATCCAAAGGCAAAACTGACGGTGTAGCGCTTGACAGATGACACTTTACCGTCTTGAACATTCCCATAAGCACGGTTTTGCCGAAGATCCACCCTGAACCTATAGCTATGATCCATACCACAATCCATAGAATACATTTGAGGTATTTCTACTGGGTTGTTGTTAAGGAATTTAGATTAATTGGTATATGGGGAGTAACAGGCTTTCCTTATTACAGTAGCCGAATTTAACGTCCTTAACAGCAGCCCAGTCAAGGGTTTCAGACTTCCATATCCTAGAGGCAGCAGGTATATTCGTAACAGTAGCAACAACAATAGTAGTAATATTGCAATTGGAGTTCGGGCACGCCTGCAGGAGCAGATTCAGCTGCTCGAGGAGATTCAAGCCACAGAAGCTGAGCCTTGGCGGCAGCTTTCCGTTGGAGGCGATTAAATTGGGTTTAGGGTTTAAGGTTTAAGGTTTAAGGTCTAGTGTTTAGGGTTTAAGGTTTAGGGTTTAAGGTTTAGGGTTTAGGGTTTAAGGTTTAGGGTAGGTACAGACAGTACAGACTGAAGTTTTTACAGGGATGGGCAATCCAAAAGTAGTTTGTTCCTTCAGGTTTCCCTGCTTAGCGCCCCCAGGCTCCTTGGAACGAATTTTGTTCAGCGGGCCCATACTTGCAGAAGTCTCCTCGATCTTATCCCCAATTCTTCAGTTTGTTGGAGTCTGCAGTGTGTAGAACTCCTTTCCCGACTGTCTCTTATACGCTGACTAAATGAGGATTCTCAGTTCTCAAAAGCATGGATATTCACGAGATTCGCTATCGTTAGCCGTCAGAGCAGACGTCCGAGAATCTACGGGGCAAACTCCGACGTGGCCCTGCTGAGGAGCTGAACCTGCAAGAGGGCGATGGCTACGCTGACCCAGAAGAGGAAGAAGAGATGCCAGAAGATGCTCTCTAGACGTACGGGTTCTCCTACACCTCCCTCTGCTACCCCCGGCCAGGGTTCTTTAGGGGGGCAAATTAAGGGTGAGTTTGCTTTGGGGGGGGCGGGTGGTATGCAGGGAGTGGTTAGGTGGCCCTTTCGAGATTCGGGCTCCTGCATTAGGATTGAGAGATCAGAGTTATAGAGCCTCGTGCTGAAAGCTTCTGTATTGTTCAGACTTTAGGCTCACCCCTTGACTTTCAAGCATGCTTAAGGCCCCTCACCCCTTTGACATACCCTTCCTAAAAACGTAGTGCCTCGTATAATGGAAGCAGAACTGCCCCCTCAAGCAACATGCGTTGCCAGGTCATGTCATGCGTAGGCTTGATCCACAAGATTCCCAACACGGGAGGCAGGAGGCGGCCACTTTGAGATCAGCTGCGAGAAAAAACTGCGGTGGAATGATGTGATCGAGCTTCTGGTCTGACGTAGGATGCATGGGTTGATGTTTTGCTTAGTTGCATCGCCGCGCCCTTGCAGAGCGCACCACTCTTGGTTGGGAGCGCACCACTTCTGGTTGAAATTGATACTCAGATGTTGCCGAAAGCAACCAAACCTTGATATGTAACTCTGTGATCGGTTGTTTGTAGTGCTACGGGCAATGAAGCATACCGCACAATTTTCGTTTGTGCATAGGAGGCAGCTGAAACAGCTGCTCTGGCTGCAGAGAAGGTGCCGAACTCAGGTCTTTGCTGTTTCAGGTGTCACTTCTGGGTGAAACCATGGAATCTCCACTCATGTCTCTGCATCATTCGTCCAACTTGG
Source organism: Symbiodinium pilosum (assembly GCA_905231905.1). Lineage (NCBI taxonomy): Eukaryota > Dinophyceae > Suessiales > Symbiodiniaceae > Symbiodinium > Symbiodinium pilosum. Next base: position 235,280 of record CAJNIZ010001114.1, read on the forward strand.
CATGCCCGATGGCACACGAGGCCAACGACTCCGCTTTGCTTGTGCACATCCGCTCTGCGAAGAGGACTCGCTGTGAATTTGTGTGCTGTTTTGTGCTGGATGATAGCTGAAGACAAGTTGACACGGCAACCATCAAAGATCCCTTGCCAGGATAGCTCCCATTCTCCTATTTGCCGACGTCAACGGAAAGGTCTCATGGCTACTGCTATGTCCATGTAAGCAGCCCATGTCGCATCGCAAGGGCTTGAAACAAAAAGGCTAGTTTTGCAGATGCCTGCCTCGAAGGGCCCACGGAACAAATGCAGAAGGCTGAATGGTCTGAAAGCCAGGTCAGCTATGTCAATTAAAGATATGTTATGGTTCCTACGATTCAAAGAGCCTTCACGTTGCTAAGAGACCCACAGCCACGCACCATACAACACCAAGGTGCCAGCTGCTGCCGAGACCTGAGACCCAATTCCACGACAATGCCAAATGGTAAACTCCCCAAATAGGGGGAGGCCCCAAAAAAGACCCCAATATACGATAATCCTCATTGTAGGGACCCCGAAAGGGTACCCCTAATTCAGGGCAACCCCCGAATCTATTCGGCTGTTTCTCATTAGGTTGGATCAGGGTGCACGCGCTGCATCAGATGGCTGACGCACTGCAACGAAGGGGGCTGCGGTCAATGCTGCGCCTGATGGAGGGCGATGATGATGATGCTGATGACAACGACGGTGATAATGAAGATGATAATAATAATGATGATGATGATGATGGTCCTGGTCACGCTCATGGTCATGGTGATGATGATGATGATAATGTTGAGGAAGAAGATGTGATATCCCAACAAACTGTCTGCCAATCCAAAAGCCCATGGACCCAAAGAACGAGGCAGCGATCGCAGCCTTTGCGCTGCGCGAGGCGGCTGCCAAGATCTGGCCCCAGTGCTCCTGTTGCCGTGCTGCAGCCTTGATTATGCTTGAACCGTGAGAGAAGACCTGAAGGCGTTAGGGTTGGGCACGAAAGAGCGAGTCCCGCATCTGCAAGTGTTCGTTGGTCCCCTGAATTCAATGAGTTCCATTATATGTAAGCTGCTTGAGGGAAGTTTTCCGGCAGCTGGCGGCGCTTGGGTTCGAAACCTCGTGAACAGTACCAAGCCAACAGCATCTTTATCATCTTGGGATATTGGATGACAGTGATAGCGACTGAGGAGTTTTAGCGTGAGAAACGCCGGCTTTAAACAAGGAACCCTCCTGGCAAAATCCCCCTCTAAAAAAGCGGATGATGGCATGGGCGCATCGCAAGTCATGTCGACATGCTCACGGGGCAGCGCCATGCAGCTCAAAAAAGTTCTGTCATTTGCCGAGGTGGCAGCCAGCCCTTCCACACACATTATGCCCAAGTCAATCGCCCGAGACGAGTCCTAGGGCACCCCATGGTCCAAGGGCACCCACAATGATTCCAAAAGGGGTATAATCTTCAGAAATACCACTTAGCTTCAACGATACCAGTGTTCCTGCTGAATCCCTCTGTCACCTTAACATCCCGTAGTCACATTACCACTATGCTCACGGGATCTCCATGCTCGGAACCCTACCCCCCACATCTGCCAGAGCGTCTTCAGAGCTGCGTGGTGCATCTGCCTCGGCTGCGCGAAGAGCTGCTACCGGCGGCTGGGTTCTTGGCTTTCTGGGCTCTGAAAACCATAGAAGCGGGCGTTAGTTCCAGAGGCTTCACGGGTTTGAGGGGGCTTGCGGTTTGGAAGTCCAGTGTGTAAGGCTTATAAAGCAAGTGGCTGATTTGACGACGCCCCCAGCAGAGGCATGGCATGGCCGCAAACGGGTGTATGCGGCTGTCCTAGCCATGTCCAAAGATTTGGGGTGATCAGGGTTTCGGGTGGTTAGATTAGAGGCTCTTTATCCGATTTGCCAGAAGATCTTTGATCGATGTGGGTAGTCTATATGATCACCCGTCGGAAGCCAGGGGTGTCTTTTGCTATCATTGCTGCTGCTGCAATTCCTGCCGCAGTTTCATGTGTAATCTGTCCCTAGCACCATGATACTCAATGGAGAGCAGAGCAACCACAAGGAACCTTCAGACAGTTTGTGGCTTTGCAGAATGCAGGGCGAAGTGAATCCGGGATTTAATCAGTCACCAAACTCCTTCGCAGTGTCTTTCTTGTCTGAGGTCAGACAATTGCATGCCCAACTCGTTCATTGCTTCACTACCACACGGAATACGCAAGTTCTAGAGCAAGAAGGCTGCATGCTGAGCAGCGTGAAAGCCAAGCCCCTATACAAAGGAGCCTCTCACAATTCTGAGGGGGGGCTCAAAGGCACAATATGCATTCAGACTCCACATCCACAGAAAAGTGCGAAAAGGCCGTGCCTGCATTGACCTGCCGCTTGCAACTCTGGGCCGGCTTCGAGCGTTTACGGAGTGATGAGGTGGGAATGGTTCAACATGCAGGGGGGTAATCATAATCTGGCGGTTACATAGGGGTTATAGTAAAGGGTTTTTCATGGGGATTATGTAGAGGTTACCCAATAGGGATTCTGGTGATGCGTTACACGGGAATGATTGGGCCCGTACCAGGGTTGCTAGGGATTACATCTTTCTGAGCAACACCCAGGTACATGAGGACTGTGGCCACAACATGGGGAGCATTCAGGAATACTTCGAGATTTGAATCCGGCTCCAGGCCCCCGAAACTTATTGGTGCTAAAGGGGGAGAAGGGGAGTGAATATAGGGCTTATTATAGGGTAGGGATTACATAGGGAATATTACAAGGAAGGATACACTCCCCCAATTTCTCATAAGCATTAGTTCCTATAGCGATATCAGCTATTTTGAGTTAAGTGGGCCTGCTTGCCTTGGCTTGCGTTTTTCGATTTCGGATGACATCAACGTGTTCAACGTGGCCCAGAAACAGGTCGCAACATGCTCCCGATTCCTTATCTAAAGATTTATGAGCAGAACGCTTTGTCTTTTCAACTGCCCCTATGTAGCTGGACTGCTGGGGCCAGGACCTCAGAGACTACCGCGATCCGCTGCGCGGCCGCGTCGACCTTGTGGCCAAGGCGGCTTAAGATCTTTTCAGATAAAAAGTCCTGGAGTGAAATGGTAGTTCCCTCAATAGGGGTAACCCCCAAGACTACTACCCTCACTATGGGGACCCCAAAAAGATATTCCCATTTTTGGAAGCCCCCAAATAGTAACGATGCAGCATCAAGAGCAACAGCGGCAACTACAATCAGAAGAAGAATGCTAGCAATGAGAATTGTGGAACTACCAGTGCTGATGGCATCTCAGGATTCTAGATGAGGTTCAGACTCGTGGTTCCCCGCGGTACAAGGGTGGTGGGTCTGTGTTACATAAGTGGATCCCGGACCAACAGATGATCTCTTCATGCTTCTTCATGCTTACGTGAGCCTATAATTTCCAATGCCTGGGATTTCGGCTAGCGGCCTAACTGCACTTGCCACGGCACAGATTTGAAATTGAAAACTGCGGCGTGGGGCTTCAGGGAATCTTGGGCCTCGTGCCCTCGGGATGACTAAGGTCATTGCTCTATAGGTCAAATTCAGGTAGGGACCACCGCCGCCACCACCACCACCACCACCAACACCACCAAAACCACCAACACCACCACGACCAACACCACCAACACCACCACGACCAACACCACCAACACCACCAACACCAACACCACCAATACCACCAAGACCACCACCTCCACCTCCACCTCCACCTCCACCTCCACCTCCACCTCCACCTCCACCACCAACAACACCACTACCAACAACAAAAGCAACAACAACAGCAACAGCAACTCAGTAACGACACGAACAATAACAAGAACAGCAACATCATGATCATCATCATCATCATCATCATCATCGTCAAGATCATCATCAAGATCAAGCTGGCATCTCCATCATTTTGCGTCATGCTGTTCGTAAACGAGCAGCCTGGCAACAACAAGCACCAGTAGCACAGGGCTACGACTGCACCATCTCTGCGGAACTTTGAACGTCAACTTACTGCAGCAAATCGTGAGAATGGACAGAAAACCATGACCAGCCCGCCTTTGACGCACAGGTGGACCCCAAGAGCCCAGAATGCCAAGGGACTGAGTGCCCGGCCTTAGTATCGCGAATGGCAAATGTGTGGGTTTGCGCTCATACTAAGGTTGATACATTTTTCGAATGGATTGGGGCCCCTTTTTCGGGGCATATGCGCAATTACTGAGAAACTAGGAGGTGTTTTCGGTTGGCTGGATTATGGAGGCTTTTGTCGTGCTTCAGACGCCACCCCCATAATTCTCATCAGAGCCGCTATACGGGCCCACATTGCGGAGAAGCCCCAACGAGTCTGCATGAGCTTCTTAGACCAGCTTTGTATGTTGCATTCCGGAATTTGGGCAGTGGGCAAGCAGCTATGAAGTAAGCAGCTCCAACAAGCAGCTGCAGCAAGCAGCCGCGTGCAACAGCTTACGCTTGAACAGGATAACGTTCTTGATGATTTGGACAAGTGCTTGGTGCCATTTTTTAGAGGCTTGGCGATTTTCGCGCGGTGGGGAGATTGAGAAGGGTCTCGGGACTGACCGCAAAACCTGCAAAAAACTCATAAGCAATGCGACGCTTCTTCAGGGAAGGATTTGTCAGCAGCTTTCAGATGCTAGTTTGGCCAGGTTTTTCAGCACCGAGCGAGTCCCGAAGTTTTTCCTGTTGCTCCAACCATGGGACAATGTCTTTAAACTAACTAGATAGCTCAAGAACTCTAGGTTGCAATTGGTTAAATAAAACTGGAGATCTTCTATAGCATGTACATCATGCAGCATGGAGCCGCTGGCCTGCGTAAAGCGTTTTCCCGTTGCCCCAGTTTTACTCGGCTCGAGAATCTGTGGAAGTCTTAAACGCCCACTCGAGCGAAGAAACAGCCGAGAATGAAGTTCACTCTGGCAACCCGGCCGCAATGCCAGTCAGGAGGGATTCCCAAGAAGACTGGGAAGCGACAGCTTATGTTACAAAACCAAACATGATCCTCATCTCATTTTCATAGCAGCCTCTTCTGGTGGTGATCAGGGCTTCTTGGGTTGAAAGGCGTGTGTTGAGCTTAGCACGAATCCTTTGTAGGAAGGGCCACAACCATGGTATGCTTGCTTATTGCTGCCTTGTTGTCTAGGGTGTTGTATCCTCCACTTCAAAGCTCGGGCATCGTGATTTCCGATTGGTCTGCTCTTACAGAATGATCACACTCAATGTACAGACGTGTAGTTGTGGTTGTTGGTTACGGTGTACCTTTTCCTGTCACCATTCGTTCAGCGCTGCAACCTGGAGTACTATTTTTGCAATGTTGATTTACAACACGTTTGTTGTCACGAACGAATGCTGTTGCTGCCGACATATGTCAGTTCTGTACATGCGAACGGCGACCGCCCATGTCTTTAAGCTAGGAGTGTTGCTATTAATTACGAAGGCGCTGCTACCAAACACGCTGTCACTACAATCACCGTCATCGATTGAGAGCTGTATGCGATTTGCCTGGGTCTGGTCTACCGCGAACTCAGTCGCATCCAGCAGGGTCTCAATTGTTGATTCTGGTGTTGTTTCTTGCCCCCTACTCCCGCTACTACTGCTATTGCTACAACTTGAATCGCTGACGTTTTTGGTCCCATACTCGGCCACCACCGCCACCGCCATCACTACCACTACGCTGCCTGACCTTATGTACGAAGGCAACCCAGCCCTGGGATTTTGGTGAGTTACCCTAGTGCTGTCTCCCCTGGTGTAGGCCCTATAGATCTATGCATGTGGAGACCTACTGCATGCCACAGGTTCTCCTGTCCCTGGTGGCCCTGGTTGACGCCAGCCGCCTCAAAAGGCCGAGACTTTAGCCAAGTTGTGCTTTCTAGTGATGCGGAACGGGCGGTGCATGGTGCATAGATCTATCTCCAAGGAGTTGCCTGCACTGGAGTTCCGAGTAGGAATAAACCTGCCGCGTCAGCTCAGATTTGCATTTAGAAGCAGTATCTCAAGATGGCACATCGCCACGCAAGATCACGCAAGGAGACTCATCACGGGTAGTTCATGCGGCAAGTGGGCAAAGTGCGCATTTGACCATGACACCCGGGGTTGAGGTCAAGCGCATTGCGTGTGAAGCCTGCTGGACAAACGCTTGAGGACTTGGCTGATGCTTGGCTGCATGGTCTCTCCAGCTGCCGACCCCCTGGCATGATAGCTCCCTCCCTCTCCCATGCAGTATGCAGGAATTGTCAGTCTCCAGGCATTCTTAATTTAGTAACAGCCATGGCAGAGCTTGTGCAGTTGTCTGCCGACGAGCCTGCCGACAAGAAGAAGGACGACGCCGTGAAGGAATCGGCGGATGCCACTGCGGCCCATCTTCATTGCTCATGCTGCGGGTGTTGTGTCTGGTCTGCGTCCTGCAGCAATCCAACAATGTTCCTTCATGAGTGGAAGCTATGCATGCAAACTCGCTGTGGCTGGCGCAGTCCTGGGTTCGCTGCAGCAAAAGCAGTAGGCGCAGACACCCCAAAGCCACGAATGGAAGCATCTTCCGCGGGGAAACCGGCACGAGAGAGTGGAATTCCGACTTTCACATAAGCTGCTCATATTCGCCTAGGTGAAGACCGAGGCGCCGCCGGAAAAAAAGGAGAAGGATGCCAAGCCTTCTCCAGCCACCGAGAAAGCACCTGAAAAGACGGAGAAGCCAGCGCCTAAGGAAGACGAGGCAGCCACGAAGGAGCCTGAGAAGAAAGAGAAGGAGCCTGAGAAGCCAGTGAAGGAGGCACCCAAGGAAGAGAAGGCAGCCCCAAAGGAGCCTGAGAAGAAGGAGGCGCCCAAGGAAGAGAAAGCAGCCCCAAAGGTGGACAAGGAGACGGCAGAAGTGAAGAAGGAGAAGCACAGTTCTAATGTTGTATGGAGAAGTGCTCATGAAGATCGGAATGGATCTAGGGGCTTGGAAGTTGAGCGCGGTCCTCCATCAACCGTTGTATTCCTTGACCGCACTTGACTTAGTTGGGCAACAGCAATACTGTAGCAACAACAACCACCACTTACACTCTCCCATTCTCTCCCCATTCCGCCACACGCAGATGTCAGGCTTTTAACTGTGATGGCCGTGTTCTGCTACTGTTGCCCGCTTGATACTTCCTCTGTCCTGCTTGACGATTCACTGTGGTAGCTTTGCCCGTGAAATCTTACATCCTCCATTGTAATAGTTCTGAGGAGACCCCCAAGGCAGAGAAGGCCACCGCCGAGCAGAAGAACGCGACCAGCGGCTCAGTTTGCAGCAGCAAAGGGCTGTGTGCAGCGAATTTGAGATGATATACCCTGGCGAAAGCAAATTTAGTCTGAATTGGTCACTATTCCGAGCGACGACACATGTCCCGCTTGCCCAAATTGATGCAAGTGAGCAGTGTTGCTGTTTTTTCTCCGCCAGTCTTTTGTTCATTTTCTGGCAACACAAAGCTTGAGAACAATCTCAAAAACATGTGCGGGAGTGGCCGCGGAAGGACGCGGCTCGTGGAAGCGGATGGCTTCCCGGAAGGGTCATGGAAGGTGCCACGACAGTGCCATGAGTACCAGCTACTTCTCGGAAGCGGAAAGGTTCGCGGAGGTAAAACATCGCACGATGTCAAAAACTTGAGGACTCTTTGGGGCGGGGGAAGGACGCGGAATTAGTTTTCATGGGAAATAATGTAACCCCAACATCACCCCCACATATACTCGATTATCATCCCCATATAATCCCCATTGTAACCCCTATATAACCCCTAAACCCATTTTAACCCCCAAAATATGTAGAATAAAAACCACAGTTTCAAGTGGGTTTAAATCTGTCGGCGGGATCTCAAATCTTGCCCTTTGCGTGATCCATGCTTTATCAGCAACGATGACATTTGGTAGTTTGCACCGTTTGCACATGTACTTTAGTCTAAACTCCTTAATTACAGGGGGTTCTTTGGGGGATTACATACGGAACTAGTATAGGGGATATATACTAGGAGAGATTATGGCTCATAACAGGGGACCCCCCAAAAAAAAACAGAGGGACCCTAAAAGAGGCATCCCTAGTTTTTGGCCAGCCCCGTTTAGCCCTGGTTTTCTCTCCGGCCACGCTTCCTTCAGGGAACAATTCTTGACCATCAGACAGACTTCCCTTGCTCTCCCACACTTGTCACCGCCGCCGCAGCAGCAGCAAGAGCACTCCACGATTAGGCACATTTTTTTTGCCAACCTGCCAAGAGCATAGCGCAACCTTGCATCGAATTACCTGAGGCAAAGAGGTTACGACGACCGAGGCGCCAGCTACCACAAGCGTGGCCCTCAGATCAAATTCCACAATCAGAAACCTCCCTTGGTGCATCACCGGCGCATCGGATGATAGATTCTTAGCCTACTGTGCCGGGCTGATGAACGAGAACTTGGATGACTAAGAAGCTCACTGTCAGGTATTCTTCAAGCGGCACTAGCAGTTGCGGTCCTAGAATCACTAATTCAATGCAAATCTGGCTTTCCAGTTAGAAAGAAGAAGTGGGTGCATTCATGGCGGCTCTAAGCTGAAAAGCTGCCACAGGCACCACGCTGTCGGTCTTTGACGCACCGAATGTCAAGAAGGCAAATCGTATGACCCAGAGCAAGCTTGACATGGTAGTCTCCATAAATAGGGGGGCCCCATTACAGATTCCAAAATACTGCAATCCTCATTCTGGGGACGCCCATACATGGACCCCTAACTTGTGGGAAACCCCCCCCACATTTCACACTGCAGTTGAGCTCGGAATGCTTAGCGATCGAAGCTCAAGTTAAGTTGCGGGTTGGTGTTGGGTTGCCATTGGTGGATATGAAAGAGGGATTGTGCGAGCACTGTTTTGCAACAATAGCTTCGCATGGCCTATGGCGAATCTGAATGTGCTCACGCCTTGTAAACATAAAACACGTCCCCAGCCCAACCTTAGCACATTTGAGGTCTCTCAGCATTCCCTTTGGCAATGAGCCTTGCAGTCCAGCCATCTCGCTGTTTTGAGCACAAGGGGCAAAAGCTTGAGCAGCGAGAACTTGCGACAGGCCAGCACCACCTTGGATCCGGTGTCGAATGTTCGGGCCCTGGGGCCTGCAGCATGTAGGCCGTGTAGGCTTTGGAGCTGTTGTGACAATGCAGCCCGGACATGTCACATTGCCAGATGGGCACGCTTATGCATGTGCGAGCCCAACATAATCAAGACTTGAGAGAAGGGATCAGCAGAAGGTTATTACAGCCAGCCAGGAGACCCTCAGCAACTACATGCGGGACTGCGCGAGGCAGCTGAAAGCCATCGTCAAGAAGGCTGCCTCTTCTCCCGGGCATTTCTTGGAAATGGGTTGGGCTGCTGGTTGGTGGAGAGGGCATGCAGTTGTAAAATTGGCTGCTGGCTGTACGCGCAGGACAGTTTTCTAGCGCCATTGTTGCAACTGCTGTTGCGGCCACAGGCTGCAGCTTGTAACTTGTAACTTGTAACAGTTATTGCTGTTCATAGTTGGACATGGTGTGGCTATGTATAGGCTACAGAGCTGGATTTTTTTTCACGTTCGGGGGTTGCAGCTTGTGATGATTCGGGAACAGCCGTCAGGATAGGCTGTGAAAGCTTGAGGACAAGATGTGACTTTGACGGCTCGGCTGACTTTCTAGCGACAAAAGTTCCCAACTGCCTACGGAGCAGTGGTCCTCGCTGCTGCAGGCAGAGGCCCACTACACACACGAGCAGCTGGTGATCGCACTTCGCCAGGAGTGTTCTTGGGCTGCACGTCATTAGAGAAGCTATGGGCTAGGTTACAAGGGCCGTGGGTCCTATATTAGGTTTTCACTGCGACCTGCTTGACACGAGAGCTGGAGCTCGCTAATGTGAAATGCTAGAAATTGAGCACCATGAGGTGACCTGGACAAGGAGTTCCCCACTGTGCGCAATGTTTTCTTCGACCACCGTCGGGACGCTGGGCATGCTCTGTTGAAATCATGATGTAGCCCGCATAAACAAAAGCCTACCACCTCCTTGAAGCTTCAGACGTCTGTCTGGCTTTTAGTTGTCAGCTGCCGGGGAAAGATCCCTGCTGAGGCCGATCAGTTAGTGCACGGAAGCAATCTGTTGAGAATCTCCCAGGCAAATCATTGTCCTTTCGAGTGGAAGCCGATGAATCGGGCCAGTGAGCCGGCTGAAACATTTGTGCATTAACAAAACCCAAATACGAAGTACACTGGCCTGAACCTTCCATTGTCTCTGGCAGGACTGCCGCGAGTTTGCGGAGAAACTCGGTGCTGCGCGCGAGGCGGAGCTGAAGGGTGACGCAAACGCCTATGCAGAGCACCTCGGCTGCGACGAGACACTGATTGAGCCTTTAAAAACACCTACGCGTATAATGGTTTGCAAAGCGGACAGTGGAGTTTGTTCATTTTGCTGGAATCTTGCCCATGCTCCCGGCCCCACCCGCCGAATTTCCAGTTTCGAAGAAGACCTGTCTCAGAATCATCAATTACCTGCTCTCGTACAATACAGTAGAGGGCCTTGCAGTCCTGCACAGGCATTCTTCCTTCACGCAGCAAAATGCTCATCGGATGTCTTTGTTTTGCGGTTGTCTGTGTGTTGCATGAAGTAAGACGTGCGGTCTCAACATAAATGAACAGGGATCTAGGTCACAGTGGGTTCGGGCACCGGTCAATGTGAAACATTCGGCCGCAGCCACCCTCATCCAACCAAAAGGCGCAGTATAGCCTTCCACAACCTGGAAAAGCTGTGGGTACAGCAATGTCCTTGCACCCCCCACTGAGGTCTAGGTTGTTTGTGCGGTCCCAAGAGGGTAGGCTCTTAGTAGGGTACCCCACATGTCCCGTTAGGTCTTCATCTTGGATTTATGCATCTTGGGCAGGCGGTAGTAGGAAGGAAGCTCAAATCGCAACCATCCTGAGGTGAGTGTCTAACATGGTTCCTTTTTGTATGGTGCGTTTGGTTCGAAGCATGGTTTGACAAACCAAATTGACCCGCGCGCGTAGGCTAGCAAGAGGAACACACTATGGGCGCAGCCATTGTCACCGGCTAGCCACTGTGATCTTCCGAACAAGACTGAAAAGGCATCATGACCTCGGCCTCGAAGTCATAGTCGGGCTTTCATGAAGCACGGCCGAAGTCGGGGTGATTTTGCTTCACCCTGGCTGTTGATTGATTTGGCTGCTTGGTCCAACCCTTAAGGTCCCCCATGCAGTAGCATGTTGTTTCAGCGGGCTTACAGCAGCACATTACACTACCTGCTGAACATGCTATTATCGCTGCTACCTCGGGCTTCGCCACGTAAGTACCTGAGAAAATGCGGCCTATTCCCCATAATCACTTCCAATCTGCACCCTGACAGGTGCTGCCAGGCAGCCTGGGAGGAGAAGTCCCAGGCACCTGTAATTCCTATCCGCGGTGTCTCCAATCTGACAATCCCATCCCTGTAATGGCCGGAGATGAAGACAAATTTAGGCCTTGAGTAGGCAAGCTCTTGCATCTGCACCAGGGCCACCCTGAATTAAACCGCAAACTGGATCCCAATGATTCCGTATCTCTTACCAGTATTGGCAAGTATGTCATATCCGTGCCAAGCTCGCATCTGTTAGAGACTGGCAACTACAAGGGCAGTACATGAAGATCAGCGCGCTACAACACATGCCCTGCAAATGAGGACATCACGCTTGCCCCAAGATGGGAAAGGAAGCTTTTTCGATCAACCATTCTTTGGATGTGTTAGTTATCTTATGGGTACCAGTGTCAATGTCATCAGTCTTCACATTTCGAGCAGGATGATCCGTATTCATGAGAAACAGTGTGCAGCAACAGGCCATTTCAATGTCTTCTCTTCGGCATTGAATTGAGGGTGGGCTTTCTTGTCAGCAGCAGGCGTTCAAAATCCTGGCAAAGCCCTTTGTCAAGACACATGTCACCCCTATCAAGTCCCATACCCCGTAGAAATCATGCAGAATGCGTCTGAGAGCATTCATCCACGCAGCGGCCAACAGAAATCTCGTCAACCATACATCATCCATCTAGACATCCCTTGAAAAGCCATACATCATTCTCGCTATTTATAGAAGCCTTCAAAATCACAATAGAGCCGAGGACCCGCTGAAATTTCCCGTGGACTGTCTATGCATTGATACGTCCTCTGTACAAACATCGTTTTGAATCCTATAGTTGTACAACATGGTTTTGAATCCTGTCGTTGGAAACTTGGGTCAGGCCATGGGTATCCCTTTGGTCTCTGCTCTTGTGGCCCTGGTCGTGGCCCACCTGCCGGGGTCCCCGACATCTAGTGGGGCTTCATGGGCTCTCCGAATGCAGGGATCCTTTGAAGATGATTGTAGCATATTGTAGCATTTGGGGGGAGTCTTTCTTGGGGTCCCCTATTCCTGGAAACTCGACAAGAGGACTGGGTTTTCAAGATGAATAACATCTGAATATCTCGTTTTGCGACCTTCATCTTGAGAAGTACCCACATGCTCAGGCTTGACAGGTTTGGAGGGTCTCTATATCTTATAGATCAGAGAAAATCGGTGTATCGAGATTTTTGCGAGTCGTACAGACAATGCAAGCCAGAGAGTGATCTAAACTTGATTTGGAGTCTTTGGCTCTCTGCCGTCTATGGATACCGATGCTCTGAATTGTAACTTGAGCATAGGACGCCACTGAAGACATTTGCAGGTAGAACCCTAAGGGTCCAAGGACCCAAATAATAGGGTTTTAGGGCCCAAACACCGCTAATATTGTAGTATGTGGGCTCTGAAACCATTATTTGGGTCCTTGGACCCTCAGGGGAACAGATGGATAGGTCCCTATCTTTTCAAGTTCCTTGAGCTTCGCAAATGTATGCAAGTTGGGCTAGGAGCTGCTCCAGAGATCACCCAGAGGGTCCAAGTACCCGATAATCAAGCCCCTTTAAGAGGGATATATAGAGGTATATAGAAATATATGGTTTAGGGTTTAGGGTTGCATGTGCCCAATAGTTAGGTACTTTGGTTTTGGGTGATCGTAATTATGGTATAGGTTTTGGGTAAGGATATGATTATCAGGTACTTGGACCCACAGGGTCAGAGTATAGGCGCTTCCAAAGCATGAGATTAAAATGGGATGATTGGGATCGTTTGTATCCTCGACATAAGGAGGCGCGCAGGGGAATCAAATGAATCACCAGTGTAGCGCTAGGAAACCACCTGGGCCAACGCTACAGTTTTCTGTTGGAGCATCTCCATTGATCATATCTTGAAGGGGATGGACGAGTTTCGGGAATTGCTGTAGCGCCGTCTATGCTTAGAAGGGATGGGCACAACCCGCTCCGTGGTAGAAGCTGTCTCCAAATTCAGCAACTACAATGGGACCACGCAACCATATGCCGATTTCAAACTGCCGACAGGAGGCGACACGCAGGGGAAACGGCATGCTCAACCAGTCCAGCAACAAGAATTCCGGAACTTAATAATATAGCTTCCTTTGCTTGTAGAGCAAGGAGCTGCTAGTTGCCTTGAAGAGAAATCACGGTTTGTCAAACGAATATGCGCTAAGATTCTGGTGCCCCATTTCCTTTGCGTGTCGTACAAGAAGGCCATTAAAAGTAGGACCAAGAGGTTGACAAAAGTTATCCATACTCCCCAAACCTCATGAGCCACTGTCAATATTAGGATTCCCAAGGGACAATTAAGGGTGGACATGGGAATCCCTTGGATCCTTTAGTATAGTCCTGAAGATATTCTCCAATTCCAGGACCCATGCCCATTAATGATGTTGCAATTATCGACCATGGCTCTGATGGGCTCCGCACCCGCAACTCTAAGGATGTGAGTTGCAGCTGCAGCAAGCGCCTTCTGATCTACCGATCAGCGGAGATCCAAAAAAGCTGGCAAGTCTGCTGTTGGTTGCTGATGGCCTGTCAGAAGATGACTCCAATTTCCATACCTATAAGGCACCTTTTAGGGTGGGTAGTTTTTTTGAGGGGCAGTTGGGATCCATCAGCTCCTTATCATGGTTTAGGCTGTCGCCAGATGTGTGCTGATGAGTGCGAAAATAATCCCAGCTCCTAGAAAAAGATCACCCCGCTAACAATACAAAAAGACACCATCATAAAACCGGGAGGTCCGAAATTGGGGGACAGGATTAGGTCATACTTGGTGCATACGAGCTTCCTCTCTTGTCTTGCCATAGAGCTAGCATGAGCAGGCCCTGCTGTGGTTTCAGTATATGTTCAACTTTCCTGCGGGGCTCCCAGCGACAAGGGGATTTCAATCAAGCAGCTCATGACTGATGCTGCCCTGAAAAAATCTACTTGAATTGTAGTCTAAACTCCCTTAAAAGGGGGTTACATAGGGGACTATATCGGGGAGTAGTATAGGCTTTATTCAGGGGGACACTAGGAGTTTAGACTATGGCTCAGTTCAGAAGCCATGCCAATGTACCTAACCCCTCGCCTGTGCATCCTTCGTGACTTCGGTTGATCTGGGCTGTTCTCAAAATTATGGACCCCATTTGAGTACCCAGACCCCCAAAGGGATCTAAAAATTAGACCCCCTAGAACCATATGGGAATTTATATAAGGATTATATAGGGGTTATAATGGGTCTATATAGAGGATCTAATTTTTAGATCCCCCCAGGGGTCTGGGTACATGTTATATCACGGCACCTAATATTTAGGAGTGCCAAAATGGGACCCATATGTTGGGAAACCCTAAGCCTAAACCCTTAGGGTTTAGGGTTTAGGGTTTAGGGTTATCCCTAGATACCCCTCAACCCAATATAAGCCGTAAACCCCTTTAAAGGTATCCCTAGTTTTGCTATCTGTCTGTCCAGGTGCCAAAGATGTGCATCCATGGCAGATGCTGAGCCCATGTCTGCTGCGCTTAGCACCTGGGATGGTCCAACTACTGCAGTGGCCAGGTTTAGGGGTTTAGGGTTTAGGGATTTAGGGTTTAGGGATTTAGGGGATTAAGGTTCGGTAGAATCCACTGGAAGCTAACATGCTGCACGGCTGGCGCGGCGTCGAGGTTTGCAAAGTCCTATCTTCGAGCTCCCAAGCCCCACCCCGAAGACGTGAAGCGAAGTCCGTTGTTAAGGAAGGCGTCGGCATTTCTGGCGCCAGGAGCTGAGGAACTGAAGGCAGAGAATCTTTATGTTTCATCGGTTCTCCTAATCTCCTAACCACCCCCCTATACATGAAGCGGGAGCTTAAACATGAAGTAAAGGAGGCGGCTGATAATTAGCAAGAGACTTCGGTAATGTTTAGCAGCAGTCTCTGGACGTGAAGTGTGCCCAAGAGCAGGATTCGTCCTGGCTGTGCAGCAATGAGGTTGCAAACGCCCCGCCTTCTTGTTGAGGCACACGGCTCAAGGGGTTTCTTGTTATGGTTGGCAGACCTGGAGGCTTTGAGGAGCCAGGCTGCAAGCCCAAGCAAACATGCTTCTGATACTAGATAGGGTTAAACAGGCTTATATCCGGATCATATAGGTGTTATATTGGGATAATGGGAAATTTTAAAAGGCAAGCTACTATTTAATGGGCAGGCAAATTCTTAATTTTGAGTTTACAGGTCTATTGCCTGTGTGCGCGTTCCCCCCGCATTCATTTGTGTTTGTGCCCAGAAATTTCACCGAGGTTCGGCCAGTCAGCCGCTGATGATCTTGATCCTCTTGTGGCCTTCTTCCGGAGGCTTTTCTTTGTGCTGGCATGTATTGCCTATTGCCGCAAGCACTAGAATCCATTTAGTTCAGCTTGTGGGATTCCGGACTAGACTCAGCATTGCGCACGCCGTCGAAGGCAACCGCAACATGGAATTTGCTACTGTGCTTCAAAATGGTAAGTTAGTTCTGTTAGGATTGCAAACGCTCCGTCGGCATTCTCAATGTGACTGGTAATAGCCGGACTTGTATATGCATGGAAGCTGTGTGCTGTGGCAGGTCATGCCCGGAGACCACTTTTCACCTGATCGTGACTTTCCTCTGATGCAACACATGATCAAAAGTGTCAACTTGGCCAAGGTGCATCTAGAGCGCTCTTAGACGAAGGATGCACGCAAACTGTGTCACGCGACCTGTGCTGATGCTTCAGGGAGTCTCCGGCGTAGCCTATGCGTTTGAGCTTCGTTAGCAACACCTAGTGACTGATGCTGCTGTTTGAGGCCATCACTCAGGCATTTGCATGCTTTCTGCCGGTCGCGGAGCAAGACTAGGAAATCTGCAACAATAACTGCTAGCACCCAGCAGCTAACAGTTTCGAGCCTGCAAGCATAACAACAGCAGATAGATGCTGATGCGTTGCTCGGCCCAGGTCAGAATGAATGATCCATTGATTGCTGCAGGCTCCAGCATTTCATAGACACTCACAAGACTTGCAGACAGCAGAGAGCGTGCCACCCACGGCGTCAGGACCAGCAAGGAGTAACGCTGAGCCTCTGAATGGGCACAAATTTGTGTTCTAAAATTCTAAAAAATTGTACGCGTGTGGTTGTTGTGAAGTAGCCATGCAGACAGCAATTCTTAGCGCCACAAAGCATGCCAAAATACTACATGCGTTTGCGTTCATTGCGTCCACTTCCTGTCAACACACACGATGCAGAACCCCTACATTTAACTTCAAAGCAACCGTGCCAGTACAATCTGTTGAGCCTGGTAGGATCGTTGTATCATAAAGGTGAAGGAAGGCGTCTCGAGATCAAGGGTCCCTTGTGGGGTCCTTGAACCCCACTGCTCGCACATACCCAATATAGGACCAGGAGTATTGCAGACTTAGTCCCAGCTTTGGCGCTGGCCGCAGCTATGGAGGATGACCGCATCCTGTCTGCTTTTGGAGCTTAGGGCTGTTGACTGGAAACTCGGATGTTCTATCGCTTCTGGGGGCTCCGTAGACTACCCTCCATAGTGCTCTGTAGTTCAGTACATTCTGGGTGGTGCAAAAAGTCTCCATCAACGTGCTAACGCGGATTTCGCATGCTGAGCAAGTCCTTACAATGAGAAATGTGCGCGCTCGATGTACATGAGCAGCTTTAGAAGAAGTCGTCTCTTGAGTTTGACTAAGAATCTTCTTGTCACACACTAGGCTGGAGTTGAACAGGCTTCACCAGAATCCCTACAGGTGCATTGCTTTCAGGCTTCCAGCTGGAGCCTTTTAAGGGTCCCCGGAGGTGAGCTCTCCTTTTCTCTCTCTCTCTCTCTCTCCCTCTCCCTCTCTCCCTCTCTCTCCAGTGACTCCAGTGACTCTTGGGATTGTGGCCATCTCGCATGGTGCATGTGACTGAACCTCAAACATTCATGTGTGCTTTCCAGCAGACCGCCTGTTTGCGACTTGCTTGCTGTGGCAGCCTCCTGACGATTCTGTGAAAGCATGGAACCATGGCTTCAGGCAACGTTGCCAAGAATCCAGCGACCGAAGAAGAGAAGACGCCACGTGGCTGCTTACAATAGCGACATGCGAATGAGTGACTTGCACTTGCAAGTAGCAAGATTTCTGCCCACCATAACGGAGTAGCACAGCCGCTAACACAGACCTCCAGACTCTCCAGCACAAAGCTGGCTGCGTATCAGTGCATGAGGATTCTTCGCAACTTCGTCGCGAGAGATGCAACACCTGAGGAGGGGAAGAGGGTCGCTGAATCTTGGAGCATGTGACAGTTCTTTCAGCCATGTGAGCTATGGTCAATGCTCGTATTAGGCCCTAGGCCCTAGGCACGAAGAGAAGGAATGCCGTGAGATGTAGGAATCGCGCATAAAGCCCGAAAAGCGATAGGACCCCCCCAAAAGCAATACCTTTCCTGCATCCTACGCCAAAACCTCCAAGAGCGGTAGGACCCCCCCAAATTGTCCATGGCATCGGATTATACAAGGAGTTTCGGCGAACGCTCATGTGGAAGTGAGCGGTTTGGCAGGAGAGAGATAGCTTTCTGGTTAAGAACTATGCCCACCTCAATGAGAAGGCTCGTGGCGTGTTTCAGGTGCCTGGGCAGAAGAGCTTTCTGAATGTGGGGTTATATGGGGGATTATATAGTAATAATAATAATAATGGAGAATCAAATGGAAATGAAATGGAAACTATTACAATGGGTTCTATAGGGTGGGGGGGCATTGGGCAATATTTTGCCTGCTCATGGCTGTAACAATCTCATGGATACTGTAGACATCAAGTTGCTCCATCCCTCCTCTCTCAGAGGGCTCAATCAGGGGTTCATTTGAGAGAAGAAAGTCTAGCAGGTACGAGCCTCGTACACAGGTGTATTGCGCGCTGAGCAATGTTCGGGGCCAGCGAGGAACAACCCGTGAGAGAGGTGGTTTCAGAGACTGGTACTCTACAGTGAAGTTACATACAAATCCGGCCTACCCGGCATGGTTTGAATTCCCAAAACTATAAGCACTCGGACCGCACGCGCCAAGGACATGAGTCCCACTGACCAGCCAGGGACTCGGATTCGGTAGGTTTCGGGTTTTTTTACAGCTGCCATGCGCTCCCAACACTCTTTTGGAAAATCTTAAACATTTCCGGCTGGCGCGTCGGCGCAGACTCCAGGTGCATTTTATGTTGCGGATTACTTAGGATGGATTGCTTGTAGGTTTCGGGTTTAGGGTTTAGGGTTGGGTAATTGCTAAACAGGGATACTCCAGTCCCCAGTGTAGAGTAAGCCGATATCATGAATGAGGACGCTTTGTCAGAAACACCGGCCCTATAGACGTTTGTCCAATATCAAAGGCTCCAGTATGATGCAACTTGAGACATGCTATTATAGTACAATACACAATAGCTTTCATTTTCTTTCCATTATCCATATATAGCCTCTACATACTCTAGTAGTTTCCATTTTTCCATTATCCCTATATAGCCTCTATCTACTCTAGTAGTTTCTGCTGGTTTCCATTTTCTTCATTATCCCTATACAACCTCTGATACGATAGGAGTTTTGCATTTTTTCGACTATCCCTACATAACCTCGATATACTGTAGTAATTTCCATGTTCTTTCCCATTATCCCTAAATAACCTCTGAATACGATAGTAGTTTCCCTGTTCTTTTCCATTATCCCGGGGGTAGAGGGGGGGTGCTAAAGTTTGAAAAATGTCCGGCTTGGGCAGATCGTCCTTGCGAGTTTCAATTGGAAAATTTTAGGGCTTGAAGAAGTTACCACAAGTTGCATAGGGCAGTTGCATGGGCTTTTGTTTTCTAAGAGTCTAGACCCCAAGAATCTGAGCAGCTGCTGGTGCTCAACAAACCCAATATCCCGAACATGTCTTCCATGTTGAATCTACTGCGCTACGCCATGAAGAGTAGCTCTCCGACGCAGCGCAGTCCAGCGCTTAGGTACCGGGTCATTTTCGATGGCCCCATGAAGGAATCTCGCGATCCCGCCTGGGAGCTCAGCTTTGGGGTGTCCACAGGGTCTGCTGTGAGGTGAGAACTTGGGCAGGGGTCGGATTGGAATGGTTTCTGTTTCTTCTCTTTAGGGATTCTCTGTCTAAGCTGCTTATACATCATGACTATAGCTTGGGGGCAAGGCAGGAAATCACCAAAAGCTGGACAATAAAGACTTGACCATTTGAGTGTTGCAACAGAGATCCGATGAGTGTATGGTATGGATCGAAAACTGGATGCTGAGCTGACCGTAATGATAGAGCGTCACGAAAATGAACCCCCCCCCACTCCGTTACAACTACCCCTGCATGCGCAACACCGTGCAGGAGGTTTCTGGTCAAGACCCCTTGGCTTTGGAGGAAAAGGGGCAGCCTAGTTCCGAGGAGTATGTACTATGTGAGAGTTCCCAGAAATAGGGGAACCCAATATAGACCCCAAAGTGGCCTGGTAGACATGAATACCCTGAATACCCCTATCAGTCTTCCAAGTGTATTCTACTTGCATGTATCATACCCCGCAGAAGCCATGCATTCAACTGTTACTTATTTTGGTTAGTGAGGTAGAGATTCTCTACGGCAGAGTCAAGCGGACGCCAGGCTGCAAGCAAAGGTACCTGATTTTTTCTCAGGCAGGCTGTTTCAACAGTCAGGTCATGGTCGCATGCGCTTTTCCGTGCAAATGGCGCAGTAGAAAGGAAAACGATGGGTGGTGCCAATGCCAGACTAGGTTGCCTTTGCTTTTTTTTCCCCCGGGGCTTTGCTTGAAAACCGCAGCCTTTCCTTCCTTGATTGCAGCCCGTATTTCCAGCCGCTGTCCAGCCCTGAAGCTGATCTTACCATCCGAGGTTCCTAGACATGGAGTTGCAGCTCCGGGCTTTGTCGGGAAGCCTGGGGCCCAAGAAGGAGTAGGCTTATGCATTTGAGGGCAGCAGATAGGCAGATAGCTAAACAGACCCTTGGTACCTGGCACCATCCGTGTTCTGGGCGCTCAGGAACTGGCAACGAGCAAAAGACAGCAGTCAAGAAGCAGCCTAGCAAGAAGATGCAGGAGAGCCCTCTGTTCTCGGGTTCCACATTCTGCATGCTGAGAAAGCATGGTTTGTTGAGCTCACTCGCATTTCGCGAGGACCTTTCCAAGATGATAGCACACTCGCTGGAGAACCCCATTTACGAGGAGGCCGATCTCCTCAACTTACCGCCTTCAAGTATTTTACAGTATGAGCCTCATTTGCTTGCTCGGCGTTTGCAGCAGCTCCAAGTGTTGGTTCGTGTTGTGTGTTTGCTGCAAAGCTGTGGAAGATTCCACCGAAGCTGTTGCCGAAGAGCATTCAGGAAAGTCGGGTACAAGAGTTTGGCACAGCACCCAAGAACTACACAACCGGTATAAAGTCACAGCTCACTTGGTGGTTGTCTGCACTTCCTATGAGTTCTGTTGTGAAGTCTAGCTCCACGCTTTGTCTTCCATAGCATTCTGGGACTGACCCCTGGCATAGTCCATGTGCTGGAAAGCTTGAATCTCAGTGCTAACGCCCTTACATACTCAGATGCAGGTTGTTCACCCACATACCACGCCCCAAGACATGGATTCCTCATTTGCAGCAGAAAGTGCGTCAAATTGCCCCCACTCCGTCAGAGAGGAGGGTCAGTTCTGTTTCCAAAGTCGAGACGTGCCCCAGCCTTGTCCAGCTTTCCTCTATGCACTCGAACCCCCCCGCAGGTTCCCGCAAATGAGCGACGCTGTGCAGGAGTAGACCAAAAGCTTGAGGCAGCGCCACGAGCAGAATCTTGCTTTTTGAAGCAGACTCAAAGCCAAGATGTGCTGTGAGTGAGCAGATGAACCTGCCATAACCTGCCTCTTGCTCAAGCATGGGGTCATCCCATGCCAAGTAGTGAAAGATACGCGTTGTTTCTGTCAGATCCAAGGTATAGACAGACAGCAGAGAAATGTGTCCCATGAACCTTCAGGCCTAGCTAGGCAGCAACTGGCCCGTGCCAAAGATGGAGCAGATGGACGTTGGATTGTGGAGGTGCCTCGCACAGGAGACATGTCAGGACGTTTCGTCATGCACAACGTGGTCGGTGTCTACAAGGCCTACCTCTGCCACGCCGTCGCTGGCCGCACCCCAATCCAGGCCTCCATCTGCTAGCAAGGAAGCATCTGAGTGGACATCAAGTCCTATCAGCAGTGCCCCAGAGCCCCTTAGGAGTGTGCTGGCGGCTCCAAGTGCCTCAAGCATGCAGCAGGCCCTATCCGAGGATTTTCAAATTGAGGAAGACTATAGCGAGGACAACGGCTTGGAAGAAGAAATCGAGCGGATGCGAGCTGGCAGAGCTGGCAGGACGGCAAGACCGTGTCCTGAACAGCCCGAGCAGCCTGAGCAGTGCGAGCCGTGCCCAGTTCCGCTAGAGCCCAAGCCGCCTTCACCTTCCGTTCGCAGTCAAGGCAGTCAAGGCCGACCGAAATCTGCAGATCACAGGATGAAAGCAAGCCATGGCGCCTCAACTGGATTTGATTCAGCTCGCTCCAGACGGCCGCGTTCCGTGGTTGCGGAGGTTCGATGTGACCAAGTTATCTCTCGCCACCTCCCAGAACGGGAGGTGCAGTCCAAGATGATCTCTGTGCTGGCTCGACAGCTGGAGC
This sequence comes from Symbiodinium pilosum, assembly GCA_905231905.1. Lineage (NCBI taxonomy): Eukaryota > Dinophyceae > Suessiales > Symbiodiniaceae > Symbiodinium > Symbiodinium pilosum. Next base: position 257,316 of record CAJNIZ010001114.1, read on the forward strand.
GTCTGCGAGACTGCATTCCAGCTTTTGCGGCGCAGTGGCAAGCAGTTGAAGCCTACATGCAGAAGGAGCAGCACAAGGTGGCCGAGAAGGTACGAGAGGTCCAGGCATTGCAGGAGGACACTCGCATGATGCAGGAAATGCATAGCCAACAGTACGAGCTGCTCCTCAGGGGCTTGCAGCGCAAGGTGGATGAAGCTAAGGCATCTTGGCAGAAGTGGCAGCATGAAATGGAGGCATCCGCTCACGAGGAGTATGAGCTGCACAGGAAGGTAGTTGCCACTGAAGAGCAGAGTAGATCCTTGAGAGATGCTCTTGACAAGACATGGAAGCAGATGGAAGATGTCCAGCAGGTGGTACTTCAAGGCCAGTCCATTTTGGAGGCTCGGGCTCAGGGAAATTGGTCCATGGAGGACCCGTCAGAGGAGCCAACCGCTGCTGCAGAACTCCGGCACATGGAGCAGGAGCTGAAGAGGCACATCGGGGTTCGAGAACAGATCAAGTTGTGCCATGCTCAGCTTGAAGAAGCCGATAAGGCCATGGCAGAGCAGCACGCTTATGCAGCCCGCTTGGAGCAGTTTATCAGGAAGATCTCCGGAGGAGGAGGTCGCTACGTGTTGCCAACAGCTTTAAAGCGCGAAGCGCAACGGCATCTGAAAATGGCGTCGGTTTTGCAGGCAAATGCCGTGCGTGATGGGCTGCTTCAGGAGCAGCCCTAGGTCCTAGATCGTAGATCTCAGCAGTTCCGAAGTTCAGCAACTGTTTACGTTATTCCTGTGGGGCTTGAGATGTTTTGATATCGATAGATTGTTTTTCATGGTTTAGACAAGCCAGTGACAGATGTTCATCATTGTGCCTTCAGATGCCCTTGTACATCCACGATCTCGCTGAAACGAGCAGGATCGTTGTCACCTGGATTTATCTGATAAAACAATGCTGTCCACCAGCAGACCACTACGCAGATCAGGTACAAGCTTGCAAAAGCAGCCTGGCCACCCCCAGGGTACTCCGATAGACTCACCTGCGGACAGCATTCAGTAATTCGTCGCTCAATGTTTGACTGTGACCAAATTGCCAGTGTCATGAGAACTTCCTGTAGCTCCGAGAAGTTATGGGTGAGCCCCTACAAGCAGACACCAGACAAGTTTCTCATGGCACAGATTAGGGCAGCAGAATTGATGAGGCAGACCTCTTGCACGTCGAAAGATGATGACTTTGAAAGATGTTGTGCTGAAGATGTGCAAGTGTGTCCACCTTGGGGGTGCCCACACAGATGTCGTCTTAGACGGCATTCAGGCACGGAATGAATCATCGGAATGGCTCCCTGACACTCTTGGAACGCACACATGATGTCACACATGCTGTGACATGTGCCGATTGGTTTGGTTGGAAGCCGAATGGGGAGCCTGTGACAGTTATATGCATCGCGACGCTCAACAGGGCCAGCATGAGCCCCAACTGACAAACCTCGCAACAAGTGCGGTGGCCAAAACCCAGCGTCCTGCCCCAAATATGTAATGCAAAAATCATTGAGATCATGCCATGGAATTGGGTCAGACAAAGAAGAACAACTGTCTAAGTGTCTTGTCGCTTGATGCCTGATGCGCATGCAAAGAGCTCCCAATAGCCCGCGGTGTTGTGAAGCTCTCGAATTCCCCGGTGCTCCAGGAAGAGAAGCCCAAGGTCATGGAAGGCGCACAGTCCGACCAGCCTCTGCCACGGTCGGGATGACCAATGCTTGAGTTTCCCTAACTTCGCCATGTGGGGGGCAGTCTCAATCTAGCTTTGGTTTTACTTCATATTTGATCATCGCCCACCACTCGAGGCACCATGAAGGGCATTGGCGGGGTGATCGAAGCCCTGCAAAAGAAGCCGGGGCCTAACAGGGGAGTCATTGTTGTCGACAGCAGAGGGCAGGCAAAGCGTGTACGGCAAAAAGCTTAGCAGGGAATACCTGTTGCCCTGTATGTGTATGGCTTAATGCACGCTAGTGCGCTAATCCACTTCTAGCCCTGCAGGCTAAGATCTTTCCACGAAGGGCGCTAACGGATATTCAAAACAGTGCCTGTTGAGGGTGGAGGGTAACTCAATTAGCTAAACAGCAGCCACCACTCTAAGCCGTTTCCTCAGTATCTCCACTTAAAGATCTCTTCCGTGGGCCCACGACGCGTGGGCTACTGCTAACAGGTATGCCATGCACAAGGGCGAGCGCGTCAAAGTCGTGGGCGAGGCCAAAGACCTTTGGAAGGTAGAAGGCCGGTGCAAGGGGTCCGCCATCATGAGGAAACACGTCTTTGGTACATGTCTACTTTGCATGTGAGCGTGCAAACAACCGCAACGCAAGTTGCAGTTTGCAGGAGGATGAAGTTTGGAATCGGGGCTGGGTCACCGACCTTTAAGACTTTAGTTGTGCACGTGTACATTCCTCCCCCTTCGACGAGCTCCAAGCCCAACAGAGAGTTCCAATGCATACAAGTTTGTCAGAAGGTTTGCTCTGCTTTTCTCCTAGCCTCCTCTACTCCTTGTGCGCAACGCAATCTCTGAAGGCGAGCGGACCATCCCCAAGTGTCAAGTGAACACAGGCAGGTTGTCTTGCGGCCACTGAATACTGGTAATGGTAATGTATTCGAAAAGTTATAATCGCACAAATAGTAACAGTAATATTAACAGTAAACAGTAACAATATATGAATTTCAAGGTTATGATAAGACAGTCGACAGTAGTACATGCGGGAGGGAGCATTGAAAAGATGTTCTTGCAGGATGCATCGTTTCAGTGTGATGGGCATTGAAGATATATTTTTCTTTTCATAGTTACTATTACTCTATTTCTATTTAGGAATTGTTGTCACAACATTTTTTTAGTGTTATCACAACTGTTATTACTACTGCCATTATTTCTGCTGGTACTATTGTTATGCTTCTTATTATGATTCTTGTTGCTGCTAATAGTACTGTTATTGCTACTATGGCATTTTTGCTTACTGTTGTTAAATAGTATCGCATTACATTTTTTTTTTTTCGTTTTTAGTTGGTTATTACTATCAGTACTACTAATATTAGTATAGGTGCTTGCACTGCATTGATAGGCTAGCGCAGTCAAGCAGAAGCCACAAAATGAGCCAGCATTTCTGCGAAGCTTGCCGGTTGGAAAACGTTCCGTCACAGCCGGCCAATCATTGTCACATCGCGTTCTTGCAATCATAGCAATCTCCTGCAACATCAGCTCTCCAGCAACAGAGGCCACTCTACCATGATGCAATCATACTGAAGCCGCGGCATTTAGAGCAACAGAGTACAACCAACAGTAGCGCACGTTAAGGTACGCAATGTTCACGTCAGATGCCCATGTGGTGTGGCAGCCGCTCAAAGCACAAAATCGCGAGATGCTGTGCAAGAGTTAGCCGCCAAACAAAGTTTTCATTCATGTTGCATCCGATCGATCAGGGGTTGGAGGTAGATGTTGTTGATGATGGTGATGGCTTTTGCTACCTCAAAGCCATGTCCCTGAGTAAAGGCTGGAAATGGGTGCTCAAGGGAGCAGAGGACGAAGCCAAAAAGAAGGCGGAAGCCGAAGCCAAGAAAAAGGCGGCCAAGCAGGACAGGGAGAGCTTGACAAACAAATCTTATTATTCCAATTAGTATATGTATTATCACCATTGCTAGTATTATGATGATTATTATTATATAGTAGTAGTAGTAGTAGTAGTAGTAGTAGTTGCTATTGTTGTTCATATTCTTATGGAGTTTGGGGTGTTCTGTGCATTTCTTTGTCATCGCTTTTGACCCTGGCGCTCGCGCACTCAGCTGGCACCTCTTATATGTTGGCTCGCACGGCAAAAATGCGGCAGCCTATGACACTGCGGAACCTTGACCCTAGGTCGTGGCACGTGCTGGCCAGCTAATGGCTGCAGAAAGGCTACTTCAGTGCTAAGCATACCCAACTCCATGCTGTAAACAGAACCTATTCATTCCGTGCCCAGCTAGTTCAAACCATCACCCTGCTGAATGGTGGCTTACCTGGGTGAATGAACCCAGCGCAACACCTTTCTGCAAGAGTGTCCCTTTGCGAACACGGACGACACCTGTGCACTTTCAGACATGTCTATGGGTGACCTGGTGCCAATGTGAAATCCACCCCGAAACCAACAGCCATAAACCTTGACCCTCTCCCCCTCATATTAAATCCTCTTAAATACTCCCAATTATATCATAAAATATACCAGGTTATGGGAGTATTTGATATTAGGGGGGGGTGGAACGGATATTAGGGCGAGAGGGGTATTGTTGAAGCAACTTGAGGCTGCTCAGTCAAAAACATTGGGCTGGAATGCTTTGTTCGGGTTTAGGGTTTATGGAGGGTTTCGGGTCTAGGGAGGGTTTGGGGTTTAGGGAGGGTTTGGGGTTTAGGGTTTAGGTTTTGAGTGTTTTGTTAGTGCTGGTAGTTTCCACAGACAGGGGGACCCCAATACAGACCCCAGAATGCTATAGTCCTTATTATAGGGGCCACCCCAAAAAATTGACCCTAATTTTGGGAAGCCCTTAAACCATTATATATGTGTACTCGTTTAAGGGTTTCCCAAAATTAGGGACATATACATATATATATATATATGTAGATACCCAGTTTCCATGTACAACTGATTCGTCATTATTGGGATTAAATTTCCGAACATCACTCTATATAACCGTAATTTTGGGAAACCCTAGGCCCTATTATCCCTGTATTAATGTGACGCCCATTTTGAGAAATTCTGAACCGTAAATGTAGTTGCCATTTTCTTTTTCGATTACGTATCCTTACAGCAACAACCCTAAACACCTGTAAGGGACCCCTATATCCCCTTTGAAAGGTACCCCTAATTTTGGGAAAGCCCCAAATGCTTTAAGCCCAGGAGGCCAAGAAGCAGGCCGCGGAAGCCAAGTGCCTTTGCTGATGTGAAGGGCCTGGTTGAGGGTTGGAGGTTTAGGGTTTACCCTAAACCCTAAACCGGTTCAGGGATGTGAAGGGCCTGGACTTGATGGCATTTAGACTATCGGTGATAATGACGAAACAAGAGAAATCATAATAACTATGTTCCTAGACCCTCCTCCTACCCTCTATTAGGGCCTAAGTACCCACTATTAGGGACCATATATCCCGAATTAAGGGTACAAGGAAGGTCCTGGTTAGTAGTACTTGCGACAACTTGTTTTCAGGTGTTGAATTGAAACTACCTTCTTCTTTTTTTTACCCGAATCCTTGCATATGCCTTATACAGACACAGACTGTTATTTTTCACTTCTAGTGTAGTATAACCCTCAAGATTTTCGAAAAGACAACCTGTTAATTCTAGGTCTTGGGGGATTACAGGCTTATAAAGATCAAGACCGCTACCTGAGTTGACTGGCTGCCCAAGGCGCCCAGGGTACACTCTGGGATTGGTGCAGTTTGGATTTGTCTTTCTGGGTGAAAGGGAGGGTGCTTTCCTCTATGCTGGGTTTTCATACTTAGCCTGTCCAAGGCAGACTTGCAAATGTCAAATTCATTTTTTGAAGCTGAAATTCATCTGCGGAGTGCAAAGATTGCCTGTGACGGAAGCATTGGCTGGATCTAAAGTGCTTTGCCTTGCTTTGCGTTTGCTGGAAGAGTCCGTCTCGACGCACCCTCTAATTCAGGCCCAGCAACAATTACTTGCTACGCAAGTAAATCCGCCGGCCATCAGCCCGTGCACAGAAGATGTTGTGCTGAAGCTCTGCCCCTCAGGTGTCAAGTCCAGCCTGTGCAAGCATCCTGAACAGATCCAAAACTAAGAGCCAAGAGAGCACCTCACCATCCTGACAGGAAGTGACAACACCCGCGAATTGATGATGAAAGAAGCGAAAGAACTCCCAAGCTTCCTCAGTCCAGACCTTCCAGGTCCTTCCTTCAGCACACGACTTGATCAAGGCTTTCAACGTCACGTCTTCATGTAGGGAGTCTACTCGAGGTGTGCCTTTAAGTTTGTCAATGAAGGGTTGGACCGGCTCAAGCTGCGCCCATAAGGGTTGCGGTCCACAAGCCGGCGACCAACAATTTCAGTTGACTCTGCCAAAGGCAAATCAGCATGATAATAAGCGCTTCTGCACCTTACTGACTTGCGGACATGTTCCCTCAACTTGAACGTGTTGTGGAATTCAATAAGACACACTTCACAACTGGTGCCCCCTATGCACGCAAGATCTGAGCGAGTACTGTGTGCCGTGTAACGATGTACAGCAAGCGCCGCCTTGCTGTCGAATCTTTTTTCACACATGCAGCACTGCCAACGGCCTTCGCCAATCCTATCAGGAACTTGCAAGACAAGGCCCCCTTCAGATTCAAAAGCAGCGAGGCGGAAGAGCAAGTACATGCCTTCTATACCTCTTCAAAAGAGGCTAGACTTGTGCCGCGCGCCGTGCAACCAGCTGCATTCCCCGACTGAGATCCTCCGGAATATCCCACTCAACCTGCAAGGTACCCAAGATGCGGCGCAAGGACTCAAACACTTCAGTAGCCCAGCGCTTCCCTGCAGTGCTGGCTTCCCACAAGAAACCGGGTCCATGCAGCGCCACGCAAGCAAGTAATCTTGTCTGCTCAACTCGTATGATGTCCTGCGGCCCTAAAACGCCAAGTCCCTGACACACCTCAGCTCGCAACTTGGAACTATAACCCCGGACAAGTCTGCAACTGCGCCGGTAAAAGCTCATTAATGTGGTGTCCACTCAGCCTGCGTCTCAAAATACCAATGTCCAGCACCGACCGTCAACTTCGAAACGACAAGCTCGTTCAAAAGATTGATCTTTTCATCGGAGCCGAGCTCAGCATTTTTGAGTAGCGTAGCCCGAAGTCTACGAAAGACCTTTTTAGCTTGCTGTGCTTTGCAACGAATGTCTGGGAGAAAAGTACCATCATGGCAAACAACGCCACCCAAATGTACATAGCTCTCAACTATGCGCACCTCAGTCATGCCACCACCAGACAACTCAACGCGCACTGACGGTTCTGCTGCAGCAAGCACATCCTTTCGCACCGATCGACTGCCTAGTCCTCTGAAGGCACAGAGAGCTTCCGTTTTGACAGGCCCATAATTGAATCTGATCCCCGTGCTTCTGGAATGTTTGTCAACCACAGCAGCCGCCTGGGCAACGCTGTCAACAACCTGATCCGCCGGGCAAAAAGGGGTCAAGAAGGAACATAGCCTGCCCAAGCAGGAGCTGAAGCACCATCTCCAGCTCCAGTAACCCGAGCTGTTAGTCCAAGTTCATCGAGCTCGTCAAGGGCATTTTTAATGAACTGCATTTGCGCATATTGAAATAGCACGTCTGCTAACGCTGTGCCAGGAATAGTGCCAGATCGTGAGTGTTGCGCCCTGTTGGCCCCCGGATCAAGAGTGAACCAAGTGCCGTTGGCAAGCGTCCGTATCAAGTGAATGAGATCGTAGCCTGTTCCAACAAACAAGGTCCTTATAAGGTAGCCAAAATCTCCATTTGCTGTGCTTCGTCCTTATGCAAATCGGCAATGAAAGCCGCCAAATCTTCAGCCGTATTGAGCCCGCAGTGACCCAACACATGTTCACGCATGACTGAATTATCCAAAGTGCCTCTTAATTACACCTTAAGCTAGTGCCATAAACGAATTCCTGAGGTTTCGGAGTAAGCGCAAAAGCATTGAAGCCAAGGAGGCGCCATGTAATATGTCCCTCTATACTACCCGTATATAACCTCTCTTATTAAACAGTCATTTCCATGTACTTTCCCAGTATTCTATATACTTGTAGTCTAATCCCCTAACAACAGCCAGGAAGCTTGAGACCAGCCGTGCCCAGGAAGGTAGACGAGGCAAAGGAGGACAAGAAGGCACCAAAGGATGGATCCATGGCTGATTTCCATTTTGAAGTCAACGAATGAAATCAAACCCTAAACCCCTCTTAGTTTGGTAGAGACCGGACCTTTGAAAGGAATCTGCCAGTTTTTCAAGCTAGCGTTTGGAAGCAGGGGCTGAACTTGGACAGGCGAGGTGGACGTGAGAAACACAATCTCAAGTGGTAGTCGTAGGTTGGTGCTGAAGGCATGGGCTTCCAAATGTCTCTGCTGTGCCAGTTACGAAAATGGCCAAGAAGTCTGTTGCGAAAAGCCTTGTTTCTTTTTTGACCGCAGTGGCTAAACAACGTATTTGCAACCTTGTCCAGAAGGACAACAGTGGACACCCGTCTGAGTCAAATTCCGAAACTGCGTGAAGCCTTCCACGGTGACTTTTGGAGTTATTTCTTCAGCTTCAGTGCTCTTCCTGACGAATGGATGGCGGCTGTCAGACACATGTAGATCACATTTGTTTGGTTCATTTCTCCTTGTATTGTTCTGGTCATGGGTAGCATGAGGAGCGCCCCAACACCGAGACATTTCTGTCACACACCCCGGACTCCGCACAGATTCAGCAACAAGATTGGTGCCGAAGGGCTTCCGATCAATGTGGATGGGATTTTGCTCATAGCCTCCCGCATCCGTAGCCAGACTCTGCCTTGGATCTCATCCTGGCTTGGCTAGCTACCGTACAGCCGCTTAGCTGGGTTTCATATGCAGGGGTCACTGCAAACAAGGAAAGAGCAAGAAGCACGCAGACAAGAAGGAGGGGAAAGAGAAAGACAAGGCCCAGCCTCATGAGCTAGAGTCTAAACTTCAATATATAGCACAGAGGGTCCATGTACCCAATAATTAGGTACTTGGGTTTGGGGGTAAATAGTAATTGTAGGACAGGTTTTGGGACAGTATATGATTATTGGGTACTTGGACTCTTAGGGTAGGGGGGTTATATAGGGATCCCATTGTAGGGCGTAGTAAGGGGGATTCTAGCAGTTCAGATTCTAGCTCATAAGAAATTTCAAAGAATGCTTCAAAGTTGCCTTTCAGTGATGCTGCACAGGCAATGGAGTTTTAGGCTATAGGCATCCGGCATATGGTAGGTTATGTATAGGGTAGGGTAGGATATTGGGACCCTTTATTTTGCCGGAGTTGCCAGGCGCAAGTGTAGTTTAGTGATGGAGATTGTCAGCCATTGTTTTGCGAAGACCTTTGCCCACAGATCTCCGTCTTGCTGCTTCTTCCACATCTTGCGTGCAGGCAAAGGAGAAGGAGAAGAGCAAAGATAAAGAAAAGGATAAGGCGAAAGAAAAGGCCAAGGAGAGGGAAAAGGAGAAAGATAAGGAAAAAGACAAGGTCAAGGCCAAAAAGGCTGAGGATCCCAAAGCAAGAGGAGCAGCATGCAGGTTGCGGGTTTCATTTTTATTTCTCCCTGGTACCACCTTCGACCCCGTAACTTGAGGATACTCTTGACCATCACATAAGTTGTGCCAGCAATCATGCCTTTGTCTATGATCTACTGGCCCCGCTTTGCTGTTGACGAGCTTAGAACAAGGGCGCACTGCAATGATCACACTGCAAGGATTACAGTCCGATCTCACCATGATTTCATGAATGTCAGTGGTCCTCAGCATGCCAGTGAGGGGTAGTAGAAGTGGAGAAGCTGCCAGCGCACAACCTTTAACATGGTTCCTTATCTCATGCATTTCTTACAGACCCACCGGTGGCCTCAACCCTAACCTCCATCGTTCTGCAGCATGTCTGCAGATTTGGGCAGCTCATTGGACATGGTCCTGCAGGAGCCTCCAAAGCAAAGAAGCGTAAACACAGCTCAGACAGCGATGAGGACGAGGCCAGGATCCTGAGCTTTTGAGAAAGAAACCCTGGTTTCGGGACGGCTTGTGTGTGTTTTGTTGATGTGATTAGCAGGCTTCACTATTGTGAAGGTTCTGGGTGAATCAGAACCTGCGAATTTTGACAGCAAGTACAGATGTGGTTTTCATTACAAAGCTTTTGCTTCGGGCTGGTCCAGCGTGTGGCATTTCGCCTCGCCAAATTCTCAAGCTCAGGCTCACCTCTCTTGGCCTCTTCAGGGGGGTTCTTCCAGTTGTGGATGCAGTTTGACAAGCTACAGCTACAGCTCCTGACATGGCTTGAGCCACAGAGCTTCTCTTCTTTTTTTTTGTGCGCTTGTCTACCGGTACTTCAACACGGAAGTGATTCCTAGGATGGTTTCCGAAACGTGCTTCCCACTGTGCGCGCTAAAGTTTTGCGGAAGCATGATGCTCACGGAAGCTCTTGCGGAAGCTCCCGGCAACCCCACCTAAGACTATAGAAAATCATCGCAGCTGCGGAAGCAAGATTTTTTTGCAGAGCCGACCAAACGGAAACTAGTCTTCTCGGAACCCCGCGGGCGGAAGGGTTGTTATTTGGTTATCTAAAACACAGCTCGCAAGGGGTTGATTCATGTGGAACCACGTGCATGGGTGGGCTTTGCCAGCACTCTGGCAGGAGGAGGATTCGTCCGCCAGCAAAAAGCCTTCCAAGAAGAAGGCCGCTGTTCGAAGAATGATTTGTTGCGGTTGGAGTAGCGCAGCTTTGATGCACAGAAGATAGGACAGCGGGCAAGGCAGCAGCTGGAATGGTTTCATCTAACAAATGAACGATTGGGGTGCTCTGTCTGTGCAGGCAGCAAAATCGTCAGACAGGCGGCAGAAGAGCCGCGCGAAAAGTCAGAAGCACAAGCGGAGGAGAAGCAACCTGGCTTGTTCTTACAGCCTCAAATGTATGCAAAGAGTCCATCATTACAGGATGCTTCTTTCAGTTGAAGGGGTGCAGCAAATGTTGGCGCCACAGAGACTTGTGAGTTTGCACCGGCGGATTCCTGCTTTCGCATCGAAACTCTAGGTGTTCCCTGATCGCAATGCAACAACCGCAGCAGAGCCGAAAACAGTTGCGCACAGAGCTCCTGCTGCTGAATCCTGTGCTGAGGCTCCGACCATTCCGAGGACGACGAGTCCTCCTAGCGTCTTATTTTGCATTTCAGCTCCGGTAGGCGTCAAATCAGAAGAGCCTCTGATATCCCCCCTGGCGTGCTTTTCGGGGAGTCGGTTGGTAAACCGTGCTGCAGATAAGTTCCGTGCATAGAAGCGCAGTCTTAGGAGAAGGAAAGATAGCTTTGTTGGATCCTTGTGAGGCTTCCAGAACCACAACCTTTGAAGCAGCTGTTTCGGAATGCACGTTTGCCAAGGCCTTTGCGACCGGGTCTGGTCAGACAGCTCCCCAGTGATGTGTCTTTGTGATTGCCAGTAAGAAAGTTACAACTTGCATACCACATAGTTATCGCAAATCTTAAGCATCAGGTCGCGTCTCGTAGATCGTGCGGAAAGTTTCACCCCTGGTTATGCCTCTATACCAGTGCTCATCCTCGTGCCTTGCTCCCTAGGTCTCATCGGGGTTTAGCCTTGAACAAAGTGCAGAGATTTATGCCCGGCATTCGCAGCAGAAAAGCCTATCTTTAGCCATCCACACTGGGATACTGTCATTGCATTGCAATGGACCGGTTTCTTTGGGATCAATGCTATCGACAGGGGGGCTGGCACGAATTGTGGGCTGCGCCGGCCCGCAATTGAGAAAAATACAGCGCCTATGTGAAAGTGTTATGCTCATGTTCGAGCTTCGACGCAGCAGCCGCTGACTGAAGAACAAGATTTGGGAATCGAGTTCACATTAGGTTGTCTACTGCCTCCACTCTGTAACAGCTGAAAATAGTTATATATATAGTATGTATGTATATATATATATAGGGCCATGACGTCTACAGTAGACTTTTTCAGGGTGGGGGCAGTACCCAAACACTTGCTGTTGCCCGGACCTGCTCACGTTGCCCCGTCCCGAGCCGTACTTCTTACTGGCCCAAGCCCCACGTCCCAAGTCCACATACTTTCATGTGGCAGCCTAATTGCCCAGAGCTCACATGGCCTTCATGTTTCCGAATGGCACCAAAGACAACCAAAGACAAGACCTCTCTAACACGTGTAGGCAGATGAGGATAGGAATGGGTGGCAGGGCCGTAACGTCGAATACTAGAGGACCAAGTGAGATGACTGGAGGAAAGCCTTTTTGCCTTGCGCCTGGGCCTTGCGCGCCAAAGTAAAGAACACATCGTCTTCCTTCAGAAGGTTGTAAGAATGGTGCCCAGGTCTCAGGTTTACCGGTCCAGGGAAGTTTCTGCTTGGCGCTGGCACGAAGCAATCTGCCCTCCTCGGCGAGCTGTGAGGCAGGTCTTGGGGGAGAGGGTTGGGAGGCTCGGCATGCATTTGCCACAAGTGTTGACCTGTTTGTGCCATGTGTATTACATTCTGCATTAATATTGTTCAATCAGCTGCCGTGACTTAAGCAGCAGCCTGCGAAGTTCTTCGTCGTAATTTCCCCTTCTCGGAAGCTGCTAAGTAATGGATTTGGGGTGCAGACTGGTCCCAAACTTTCAGTCGAAACTTGTCCTCTCTGGCGAAGCTGTTCCCATGCCACCTGTGCACACCTCCGCAGGCTTTCCAGGTCGGATGTGGTCCTGGTCGCGATCCGGCGAGAACAATAACAGGGCGGAGGCTTGCTTGAATACAGCTATATAGCCTATGATCCTGACAAGGGGTTATATAGGGGACGATATACGGGACCATGAGGGAAATTAAGGGGGATACTAGGAGTTTTTTTACTAAAGCTCACATGCCAACTTGACCTGTGACGCACGACAGTGGTCTTCAGACACAGTGCTTTTTGCAGGTACGGACCGGCACAGTGCACCTTTCCGTTTTTGCGTTGAGGGCTTGTGGAGTGCTGTTCGGTTCGCAGCCAACGTCCCCGCTCAACTTATCTTTCGCTAGAGCTATATGTATTGTTCCAGCTGAAGCTTTGCAGCCTTTGCAAACGCCTCGTGCGGGAAATTGATTGCATGCCAAAGCCATGGAAGAAACTGCGGAGCACGTATAATGCCTTTTTTTTTTTTCGTAACCCTGACCAGGTGCCCCAGCCCATCCAGCAGACGCGAGATGCCACAGTCTCGCCCGACGCTGATATGGATGTCTCTCACAATAGCCGCTCTACATTCCTTGGGGGGACTTCTGCAATTCCCGTCTAAATCATGCCTTTACATGCTGTCCCTGAGGGACGCGTTTTTGAAAACAAAAACTCCTCATCTAGGAGCTAAGGGAAGGTATTCGGGGGAATTGCTGGGGTTCAGCAATGCACTCTCGCTCCGCTATCCTCAAGGGAGCTGTTAAATTTGCTAGGCAGTGAGATCAGATTCTCTTTTCATGAAGAGGCACAGGGCCACCACACATGTATACACGCCCATGCCCAGACGCAAGCACCAATCCCCCACATTGCTGTAAGTTGTTTCTTCATAGGGATCATGTAGGGTTTTTCTCAAAAACTAGGTGACACCGGGATTGCTAGTAGCGGCCCCCTATTTATGGACATCGCCTCCCAACTTCCCTACAAATCCTTGTAAAACTCGATCAGCATGTCCATTCTCTTTCCCATTATCCTTACACAATCCCCTATATATCCCCGTAAATCCCTTAAACTCCCCTATCTGAGCTATAGTCTAAACTCCTTAAAGAGAGTTATATAGGGGATTATATAGGGTACTACTATAGGGCTTATTAAGGGGGATACTAGGAGTTTAGACAGTGGCTCATATAGGAGTGGTTGTCGAAATTATGGTCCCTTTTTGGGTC
>CAJNIZ010001115.1:0-23083 GCA_905231905.1 Symbiodinium pilosum
CTTAAGGTGAAGTCAACATTAGGGTGTAGGGATAATGGAAAAGAAAATGGAAACTATAAGGATTCTAGGGATTCTAGAGGGATTTAAGGGGTATATATTGAGGTTATATGGGGATAATGGAAAAGAACATGGTAACTACTATAATATATTGGGGTATATAGGGATAATAGAAGATAAGATGGAAACTACTGTGTAGCAGAAAGAAACAATCACAGTGAGATCCACTCCTACTTGCACAAGCTTATTTGCCCAAAACGCAGATCTGCGATTAGATTCCAGGCAGCAGGACGTGGAGTGCAGTCAGCTTGAACAAGTCGGCCCTGCAGTTGTGCAGTGCTCTGAGTAGGCGACCAAGAAGCACAGACACTCCAGGCTGCACATCCCTACGTGCTGCCTTGCGCGAGGGCGGGCGCTGGCGCTTGGCACTGGAAGGTGATGCTCAGGCTGATGCATATGGAACTTGAGCTTTTGCTGCCTTTGGGAGACTGTTTCAGCTTGACGTGTATCTGCGTAGAACACTTGCCTCCTCGGCTAGTCCACGGCCGAGAAAGGCCTTAACGGGCCCGAGCAATCCGTGCGCAACTAGGGCTGGGTGTATTCCGCGTAGATGCCTGTTCTGAATCTGAAATCATGCGTGGCAGCATCGCTCTCACGGAACTGGAATTATGAGACCATGCTGTGGATGCACAGGAACTGCATGGATGTCCTGTTATGGTAAATTGTTTAGGCTCCGAAGCAGTACCCCTGGTTACCTTACTGGTGGTTAGTAAGGAAGAATGGAATATTCTCCCTATATAACCCCTGTATAGAGTATTCCCTTATTCCTTGATAACCCCTAGAAAGTTACTGGTGCTTGTGACGCTTTATGCTGGCCGCCTCAGCTCTTCAACCCTTTCGTCGTCAGAAAGCGGCACACCGGCAACCTGTAGCCTGTATCCCAAGCATTCTATATAATGTAGACCCTGATTAATACCCCCCCCCTTAATAGGGATCATAATGTTAAGGCCCTTAAAGGGGTGGGTCTATTTATCACGGGTCTACATCACTTGAAGGACTCAGATAGGTTCATTCTGCAACTTGATTGCATTGAGACCCTCAACTCATGGCAGGATGATGTGGATGCCTCAGTGGTCCTTGGTGCTCTTGGGGACGCTGGACGTTGGGCTGAGGCCTGGCATGCCTAAGGGTCCAAGGACCCCCAAATAATAGGGTTTTAGGGGCCCAAATATTGTAATATTAAGGGTATTTGGGCCCTGAAGCCTTATCATTTGGGGTCCTATATACCCCTATATAGTCCCATATATCCCCCCATAACCCCTTTAAAGTGACCCTATTCTTTGGGTCCTAAGACCCTTAGGGAAGAGCTCCACTCTGGTTTAATGTCCTGTGCTGTCGGCTTGGGAATTACATTTCCTGCATTCACAATTCCCCCTGTACATCGACAACAGTTTTAGACGCTGCACACGAGAAGCAGCAAAAACACTACTACCTTAGCCATCCTAAAACCTGTTCCTTGGCATGATCTTGTCAAAAGCTGATAATGAACCGCAGCTTAAACAATTAGATGCTGGTGTTCAGAGCAATGTGGGGTTTTCTCGGATGTGGGCGCCCCCTAAATGCCTGCCGGAAAACACTGCAATGCTGATTAAGGACACCATTCATAGCAGACGCCTGTGCTCTGGTGTCCTGAGCCGTAGCATTGGTTGCTTAGGCTTGTGAACCACTGTTCTCAAAAGCGTCGATACGTTCTTGTTGGGGCTCTGTAATTTCTGAGTAGATGGAGGAAACCTTTGGCTGGAAACTGCCCTCAAGCGTGATGCATGCCTTTTGAGCCACATGCGAAGTTTATAGTATTACTTTCTGCGTGTTTGCAGTGATGACACTGACATCTTCAAACACTCAACGACAGCCCCGCGCGTGAGGCCATGCGGCGTGCCTCAGAGGCACGTCTCCGTAAGAAATGTGAAATGGCCACAGCTGTGCACTGAAGCAGCTGACACTGGAAGCCAAGCCCACGGTTGATCTTTGGAATGGTATTTTGTGCTTGGCAGTGTTTGAAGTGGGGCCTGCTCCAATGCAAATTTACGGTCCAGCCTGTGTTTCTGGATGCTGCCCCGTACAACTTCTACCCCTAGCCATGGGTGTAGGCCCCGAGCCTTCTTTCCTCGACTGCTGCTGCGGCAGCTGGTGCACGGCACTCGGCATGGCAGCCGCTTGGAGGCTGAAGAAATAAAGCTTTCCGCCACAGCAGATGAGTGTGTAGATATTTTTCAGAAGCTGGGTAAAGTTTAGGCAACTTTTGTTCCTTTTGGCCCAGGCCCCCATTCTCACCTTGAAAAGGCGGGTCTGGGTCCACTCAGGCTGCAGGCAGGCCCATGCGCCCCGAACGGTTTTCCCCTCCTCGCGCTTGTGCAAGCCCTGGAAGCTGATTCATTGTGTGAAGGCACTATGCAATGGCGAGCTACCATTGACCGGATTGTAGGCAGTGAAGGAGCATGACTATCGCTTCAATTCTAGACCTGTAAGCGAGTATCTTGAAGTCTTGGGTTTGATGGATGGAACTTAGTAGGAGACTGAAGTCCCGTGCATGCTGATCAAATGTGCCAGTGGCCATCTCCCACCGGTACCCACTTGATCTGTACGGTTGATTGCTTGGAGTAGGGTACTGCGCCGACCTATTAACAGTTGGATAGTATTTCTACAAAGCTTATACAGAGCCTTTCGTATGACCCCTATTTAGACTGTTAATCTGTCAATAGCTGGGGGCAGGACGCAAATTTGGAGTGTAGTTTTAAGGAGCTTTCTTTCGAGGCATGGTCGATGGGAGAAAAAATCCCTATATAGACTCTGTATAATCCCTATATAATCCCTATATAACCTCATGATATTGCAGTTTCCATGTTCTTTTCCGTTATCCCACCCTAAACCCTAAACCAAAGCTGAAAGAGCTGAGGCAAAGCTTGGCTTTGCAGATGGCCACTTGGGCGCCTTGGGCTGAATCTGCTGGGAAAGGCTACAGCTTGGGGAGCCTATCTTGAGCAGATCAAATATACTATACTATGATATAATATAATATGTCATTGATATATTATCATATACTACAATGTATTTTTGAATACAACATCGTTTGACGCATGACTTTGTCCAGCCGCTAGGCGCATGCAGTCCAGCCGACACTGGTGGTGGACCGCGCTGTGCTTGCTGCTGCCAATTGGAGGACGCTCGTTGCCAGAAGGCTAAAATTTGGCAAGGCTTCAGCGGGTCCATTTGCTACATGAGCCTGCATTGCCTGAGCATACGCGATTATGATTACGTGGAAGGCACAGCCACCAAATTGTATCCAACGTTTGAAGCGCCCCTGCTGCTCTGAGGACTGCCTGCAGCGCCTTGGAAGCCATGCCGGAGATACGTCTCCCGATCCGATTCATGAGTGGATCATGACATGAGTCTAAGGCTCATCAGATTCAAGGTGCCAGCTACGGCGGTTGTTTTGCCACCTCTTAAGCGCTCAGGCCAGCAACAAATCAGCAAGCCAGGCAAACCCAACTATCTGTGACTTCCCACTGTCCTTGCGCAAAGCCATGGGACCCAGGCGATGTACCGACCTTGAGTGCCGCCATTGCGTCCTGCGGATCCCAGGGCTGGCAGCTGGGCATATCTATTCTCAGTGCCTAGCCTGCATTGCGAAGACTTTGGGTCACTGACTTTTAGATGTTTGATGAATGTTGGGGCAGGTCCCAATATTACCCAAATCTGCGATAGTAGCTTCCATTTTCTTTTCCATTATCCAAATATTATTACCCCAATGTACTATAGTAGTTTCCATTTTCTTTTCCATTAATGCAGGGCTGTAGGCCAAGGACCTTGATTACATGTATCCACGGGGAAGATTGCTGGGGATCATTTGAAAATTCGCTCAGGGTTCTGCCTGCCTTGCCCTCGCCGCCTGGATGGGGTTCCTGCAATATAATCCCAACATTCTGGTAGTTTCCATTCTCTTCTTTCATTATCCTTATATAACCCAGTACAACCCCAAAATAGCCCTGGTATACCGTGGTGAAGTTAAAGCCAAAAGCCTTGGAAATAGTTTGCGTTTTCTTTTCCATTATCCCAATATTACCCAAACATACGAAAGTAGTTTCCATTTTCTTTTCCATTATCTCAATATTACCCCAATGTACTACGTAAAGTAGTTTCTATTTCATTTTCCATTATCCCAATATACAACCTGGGCTGCGTGAGTAGAGTCCCCCTTAAGAAGTAGATTGAATGTGGCTTTGGGTATATTATGATAAGATCCCCATATACCCCATATTCTATCTACTTAAGGGGGACTATAGACCCTAAACCCTAAATACTAAATAGTAGTTTCCATCTTCTTTTCCATTATCCCAATGTAACCCCTATATTCTATCTACTTGAGGGGGACTATACCCTAAACCCTAAACCCCATATACCCATATTCTATCTACTTATGGGGGACTGTACCCTAAACCCTATATACCCTTTAGTCTATCTACTTAATGGGGACCCTAAACCCTAAACCCTATAGGTACCCTCACTGCCATGCGCCCGGAACTGGACTGTGCTGCCTTGGGAGCGGCCCTGGGAGCCTGCGCGCAGTCGGAGGTCTGCCCAATGTGAGCTGCAGACTAAACTCCTGAAAAGGGGGTAGGTTTAGGGTTTAGGGTTTAGGGTTCAGGGTTTAGGGTTTAGGGTGTATAGGGGGTTATGTAGGGGAATACATGGGGGAACATAATTATAGGGTTATGTAGGGTTTAGGGATTTAGGGTTTAGGGTGGGGTTAGTTAGGTCTAGGGATCAGGGTTCAGGGATTGGTGTTTAGGGTGTTTAGGGTTTAGGATCTCGACTCCATAAAGGGGTGTTATATAGGGTAGTATTATAGGGGTTACTAAGGGGGATACCAGGAGTTTACACTACAGCTCATTTATGAAGAAAGCAGATAAAAGATCAAACTACGTGATGCAATCGAGATCCCGCTGTATTGGGTCTGCGCTCGTAAATAATGCCCTGCAAGACGGTCGTTGCCTTAGGACTTCAAGACTAGACATAGTATTCCCACTCGTGCATGGGAAAGTCGTACCTTGCTTCTGAACTTGAAGGGAGCGTGGAGCCCTGATTCTGGTGCGTTCTTTCGACTCTTGCTGTTGTGCCTTGCAACGGCAGTATGAGGCATGGCTATAGCCGTACAGCATAGCAAGCCAAGCTTCAATCGTGCACTCCTGAAGGAGTGGATGCAGTGTTTGGTCTTGCTCCAGTCCATGCAGTCGCAGAGGCCTGCCCTTGTTGCACATTTGGACGGCTCCCTGGGTTGGTTGGGTTTGTGCCGGGTTTTGGACCCATTCATGAACGAACTGTGGAAGCCAAAGTGGCAACTTCAGGGCTCGGGGAGGGTTTGGTAATATAGGGGTACCAAAGTGATATAAGGGGGAATCAAGGGGATTAGATGAGGATAATGGAAAAGACACTGGAAGCTACTATTTAGGATTTAGGGTGACAGCAGCCGGCTAGGATAACGCCCGACGCCGTGGCGTTCAACGCAGCACTGTGGGCGGTCTCGAGGGCAGACGCCTGGCCATAATGTACCTTTAAGGGACTGGTCTGTGCACCTTGTAGCTTATAAATCACTTATTGTCTTGCAATAGTCTTTGGTCCCCCAAAGTACCGCGCAAGTTTTACTGACTATCACCATGTCGTTTCTCAAGGGTCCACGTATGGATACCATCTAAAGTCCGAAGCATCGTTGAGAACAACATGTACTCGTCGCCGGCACACGCACACACATGACCCGGACTCTTCTTGTTACCAAGCAGCTTGGGAAGCACATGATCCCTTGGAAACTTACTGGTGCTTAGCAGGGATTATGTGAATATTTTCGGATCATATGGGGATTGTATTCCCGTATTCCCTATGCCTTACGAAGAACCTGTACGGAAAGCCTTTGCTCTCTCATGACCTGCTGTCTAAACAAGAAAGCGCTGACTTAGCTCTCCTGGAAGCCGGCTTGACACTCCAGGAATCCCTAGGTTTACCCTAGGGATCCAAGCGGTTTAGGGTTTAGGGCCTTAGTTCCAAGTGTACAAATAGTACCAGTAATGGAGAATCACATGGAAAAGAAAATGGAAAACGAAATGGAAACTGGAGTTATAAAGGGGCTATATGGGGAAGTATTACTTACATTGGGCCGTAAAGTCTTGAAGTATTACTTACATTGGACCATTTGGATTCCTAGGGTTAGGGTTTTGGGCTTAGTAATGGAAAAGAAAACGGAAACTATTATAGTCGGTTATATAGGGCCTAGATACATAAACCCAGATTCCATTCACTTGTTCATGTTCTTTTCCATGTATTCTCCGTTCGAGAGGGCTTGCCCAAGAATTACCCCATCTTGGGATCCCTTATAGTCCCCCCTTAAATAGACAGAACATGGGGTATATGGGGATCCCATTATAAAATACCCAAAGCCATTCTATCTGTTTAAGGGATCCCTTTAGCTTTCTTGGGCTTGCTGAGGAGCAGTGGCCCGTTGTTCTGGAGCTGCTGCAGGCAATGTCAGAGGCAGCCGTGGCTGCGGAGCCCAGATGGCAAGAAAATTCATGGAATCCTCATATGCATTAAGGTACCCCAATACTCAGATAATGGATTTACCTGAAGTGACTTTCTAAACTCAGGGCCTGATTGGGGTTTTTGGGCCCATGCAGGGCAGATTGTGGAGGTAGGTGTCTGAGGGTGGCAGGGCTTCTATGGCGAGTATGCGGCAGTTTTCAACTTGAGTCTTTCTCACGGGGCTCATGCGAGGCCAGACATTTGGGTAACAATCCTAAACTAAACCCGAAACCCTAAGCCCCAAACCCTAAACCCTCCTCCTTCATGGCTTGTGACACTTTGCGCCTTATACTTGTAGGGTCTCGGACCTCGGATGCCTGAACCCTGCCCCAAGATTGCTCGGCCCCAAACTTCATCAACAACAAGCACGGCCTGGGAAAATGGCAGCAAATCACCTGATGAGCTTGAAGCCTTCAACCGGGGATACCTTGAAAAGGACTCTCGCATGATTGCCTCAGGTAAACAATTCGATCCTCGATGCTTCCCACGGGGGCCATGATTTGGGGACTCGTTGGCTTGAATCGCTCAGCTTAGGATGCGACCTCGCATGGCTGCGCGGCTGAGGCTCTGGAGAAAGCAGGCAGGCCAGCTGATGCACAGCACCCTGGCTGGCTTGTGGCTTAATTTGAAAATTCTGGGCCATTCTGGGCCCCTGTTGGCTATAGATTATAGTATGCACCTAATATTTAAGAAGTACCAAAATAAGACATTAGTTTTGCACGCGGGCGGATTGCACAGTTTGGGCTTCTTCTGTCAAGGTTTCGGTAATCGAATGGCTTTCGTGCCTCGGGCACACATATAATAGTTGGGTTTTGGTAACCCTAACCCCCAAACTTCAAAAGAAGGACCCTATAACCATCATATGATAGTCAAAGGGTCCTAATTTTTGTGGTAGGGTTTGCAAGAATCCGTTTATGAATATCCAGTACCAGGTTGGGTTTTGTTTGAACAGCTTCCACGTTGTAACAAGTTCGCCCAGGCTAGGGGATGGGAAAGCTTAGAGTTGTGCAGGGATATGATGGTTTCCCAAAATTAGGGGTAGCCTCTGATTCTTCGTAAGCGATTTTTTGTAACGCCCTGGGCCATTGTCCCAGGCCCCAGCAACCTCAAGGCCAGAAGCCTTGTACATCTTTGGGCTTACCCACAGTATCTTACAGTCTTTCCTGGTTTATGTGAACCCGCTCATATGCTGACTTTCTTTTTTGGGGGGCAGGTCCCAGCAAGGTACGCAAGTACGGGGTAGCCTCTGTGGGAGTCCCCAGAATAAGGACTATACAGTATATTGGCTTTATATTGGGGGGCATCTAGTTGTGGAAGCTACCATATACAGGGATATGAGCCTTAAACCCGAAGCCCTAAACCTAAACCCAAAAAGAACAAAAAACAAACCCTCAATAACCCCTAACACTAGAGGATTAAATGGTAAGCCACTTAGGCGCTCGGTGCTTGCCATGAGCCAGACGATCAGCGCCCTTGCACCTGGAACTGATGTTCTTGCTAGTGTGGATATAGGGTTAATATAGGGAAAATGGAAAACAACATGGAAAGTACTACTACATGACAATAAGGTATATATTGGGGCTATAGTGGGGAATAAGGGAATACATTGTATAGGGATGATATAGGGACTGTATTTTCACTACTAAGCACAAGTAGGTGTTGCGGCGTTGTGATGGTGGCTTCCAGAGACAGCGATTTGGCTGCTTCGGGTTGGTCTGCGAGATTTGTGACTAAGGAGCGCCTTCACTGATGCTTGTGACTCCTTCGGATGCCTTTCGAAGATGCCGGCAGCGCGCAGACAGTTGCAGGCAACGTTGCTTGCTCTTGCTGGCTATGTTGTTAGGATCAAGCTGGATTGCAACTCATTCCGCTCTCTACGCATCACGTAGTCCTCCTGATTGCAATCTTTCCTTGCCCAACACCTCGTTTGCAGGACGACTCCCATCACTCATAGCTCGGGAACGCCACGAACATGTTTGCAGAGCTGTCTTAGCTCTGAGAAGGGCATGCAGCGCTGAGAGCATCACGGGGGTGGGTGGGTGAGTTATTTCCTTGTCTTCCTTTAGAAGCCAGGCCGAAGTGCAGCAGTTGACGAGTGGTTTGTAATAGTTAGTAACAGTCCCAAAGGGTCTACCTAAATAGCACGTAATTCGCGCCCACGGTGCCTATATAGGGACCCTTTCGGGACAAATTATCTACTATTTGAAGACTTGGACCCTTAGGGAATTTATACTTCTTGAGGCCCTGGGGCTCAGAGCCGCCCGCCCCAGGTCCCTTGTTTGTTGGAAATAAGCAGATGGGGTATGATTCAGCATGCGGAGACCCACGTCGCGCCGACCTACTTCAGAAAAGCAGCTGTGCGAATGCCAAAGCCCCCGCCAACAGACTTGACAATGCTGCTGGTTGTTTATGATGAGCTATCATTCCTCTTTGTAAGGCAAGGTCATCGACATTGCGCAAAACAGCTCTAAAGTAGTTAGCACTAACTGCCCTGATTGCCAGATCATAGAAAACTGGACTTAGCACTTCTTGTTTCAAGCTTAAGGCAAGACATACATCCAGACTGTTCATGAAGAAATTCCTGCAGTTAGCAATCAAGGAAGACCCAGGAAGCATGGAACTTGATAATAGTAATCGTAATAGTAAACATAGTAATCAGTAGTAGTAGTAGTAGGAGGAGGAGGAGGAGTTAAGTAAGAGTAGAATAATCGTAGTCATAATAACGTGAGAAGCCATTTTACGTTCTGAGCTTGTTGTCAAGGTGCTGCACCATGGGCTACATCCCGAGTCCTCGCCCTGCACTCGAACTTTACGGGGTTGCTGTTAAAGAGCTTAAACTAAGTTGCCATCATGTGGGGTATAGTAACCCCAAACTACCCTAACTCCTGCATCCCCTTATCATAACAACTTAACTTTAGTTCCGTTAACAGCATCCCAGTTTAGCACAGCTGCAGCGACGCAAGGATTCAGCCGGTGGGTAGGGTTTAGGGTACTTGAAGCCCTAAACCCTAGGAAGAACTCAGCCCAAGCTTGTCCTAGGCGGGTAATCCTCCTCCTTTGCCAGATGATCCCACGGCGTCAGGCTCCTGGCATTCAGGTTTAGGGTTTAGGGTTGCTTTCTGCAGCGTCTATCTCCATTGCTTCTTTCGGCCATTTCAGTATTTCAACAAAAGTCCCCTGCATGAGGAAGCCCTCTAAATGGTAGTGTCCATAACTAGGGGGAGCCCAGTATAGGCCCCCAACTTGATAATCCTCATTATGGGGACCCCCGGCCCCAAACAAAGACCCCAATGAGGGAAACCGCTAAATCTTGAACGCCTGAAACCCTGCGCACTGACAAGTCTGAGGCCCTTTCTTCATCCGGCCGCGCGGCCGTTGCTGAAGGCGCTGTAGTTGCGGGAAAACGCTGGGGCTATGAACAAGTTGTAGCCGTGGTCCTGCCGGCATGCAAATATGCGGTGTAATTGTGGACACCACTATTCAGTTTTTCGAAACACACCGTCCTAGTCCTCGAATAGACCCCGCCCCAAACCTAGAAACCTTCTGGGTTGACCAGGTGCGCATGATGGGGTTGCCTTGACTACCTAGGAATTTCAGGGCGTTGGTCGCCATTGCGTAGCTTGGTTTTTTGTTTAGTTGGATTTGAATGTTCAAAGCATGGTTGCTGTCACAGCTGCACTCAGTTACTATATGTTACCGTTTCTTGCTGAGTAATTGTCTCCGCTGGTGATTATCACCATGACAGCAGGCCTCACGGCATGAACCAGCGACTGCCGATGACTCTAGGGCTGTTGTCCAGAGCTGTTTGAGGACAGC
Organism: Symbiodinium pilosum; assembly: GCA_905231905.1. Classification (NCBI taxonomy): domain Eukaryota; class Dinophyceae; order Suessiales; family Symbiodiniaceae; genus Symbiodinium; species Symbiodinium pilosum. Next base: position 10,444 of record CAJNIZ010001115.1, read on the forward strand.
ACAGCTAGTGCAAGAGTGATACCTGTTTTGGTTGCGATGCCTCCGCTGGTGTTTAATCCCTAAACCCTAAACTCCTAAGCCCTGAACCCCTAAACCCTAAGCCCTAAACCCCAAAGCCCTAAAACAAATTTGAAATAATGCTGGCTGCACTGTTCTGGAGCTGTGGTGAAGGTCCCGCTGGAGTTCAGCTCCCTGAGACACTGGCACTGAGCTTGGTGCGGGTAGGGTCCCTTTTTGGTGGGTCCCAAGTCAAGGATTGTGGTATAATGGCGTCTATATTGTGGTCCCACTATTTAGGGAAACTACCAAGTGCCATATCCCATGTCCACCATATAGTCTAAATTCCTAGTATACCGATTAATGTCCCCTATCATACTACCTTATATAGTCCCCTATATAGCCGCCTTTTCAGGTTTTTGTTGGTAATAAGGATACGAATAATAGCGAGAATATGTATTCTTATAGCAACGAGAATGATAATCAATACTGTCATATTTGTCACAGTTATTCCTACTATCATAATGATCATCTTTGCTCACGGTAAGGTGCGAGGTCATTGGCAACAACATTCTTGCTGAGTTCTGGCACATGTTCAGAGAAGCCGTTGCCCCAGCTTGCGCAACTTCAACCGACCGCTCAAGAAGGGTAAAGGCTAAAAGTGAAGCCGCAACATCGCGTGAGCCATAAGCTGCACGCCTTAACGCGGGTTATATAGGGGAGTATATAGGGGACTACTGTAGGGGTTATTAAGGGGGATACTAGGAGTTTAAACTCTATAGTCCATATAACCCCAATATTATAATATAGTAGTTTGCATTTTCTTTTCCATTATTCTTATATAATCCCAATATGAGCCTAATATTACCCCAATTGGTCACGTATTCGTAGATCACCTTCTCCTGGAAAGGTAGCCAAGGCAGACAAAACCAAAGTTCAAGAGCACAAGCCGTCAAGCAAAAAGTATTCCTACAAAGTGGATAGTGCAACCTCGGCAGAGCCTGCAAAAAGTTTGCAGAAGTCCTGTGAACCCTTTGAGCATTCAATACTGTCCATGCGGGGGTCTCCCGAAATTATAGGTACTTTTTGGGGGGTCCCAGTGGTAAGGACCCCACCCTAAACCCTAAACCCCAAAGGTCTGTTTTGGAATCCCCCATGATCCCAAGCCCTATACCCTAAACCCTAAACCCTACTTTACTGGGTTGCTGTTAAGGAACTTAAATTAAGTTACTATATTGGGGAAACCCTCTTCTTTACTATATATACCCATTATGGTGAATTAATTTAAGTTCCTTAACAGCAACCCAGTTTAGGGAAGCTACCAAAAAACCCTAAGCCCTAAACCCTAAACTCTAAACCCTAAACCCTACTTTAGGGAAGCTACCAGAAAACCCGAAAGTGCAAGGCGAGGCCCAGTTTCACCGGCTTCGGCGGAGCAGCGGGTGATGGGTTGATCGTGGATAACGCCCGAAGCCTGGGATGGTGGCTGAAAGATTAGTAGGGTTTAGGGTTTAGGGTTTAGGGTTGGAGGGTTTAGGGATGTGGGGTTCCTAAAATTAGGGTATTACCCCAATAGTGGAGAATCACATGAAAAAGAACATGGAAAATGACATGGAAGCCCGAGGCCCAAGGTCCCTTGCGAGGGGTATATAGGGATATTACCCCAGCAGTAATGGGAAAGAACATCGAACATGAAATGGCAACTGGGATTATGTGGGGGTTTCTAGGGGCTAGGGGTTTCCAAACTAAGGGTACCTTCTTGGGGGTCCTTATAGTACTGTATATAGTGATGAGGATTCTAGTCTATTAGTCGATTGGGGTCTATCTTGGGGTCCCACTATGTAGGGAATCTACCAAATGCACCTCCACCCGCCCAGATACAAGAGCCCATACAGTACATGGTGTAGATGAAGCCCTACACACTAAACCTGTAGATTCATCATTTTTAGGTTGAAAGTTGGGGGGCTTAGGTCTCAAATTTTTACATCTCCAGGACACTGGAAGAAAGATACTCGCCCTAGACCCTAGACTCTAGACCCTTCATTTCGCATCTGATTTATCCTTATCCGGTTGATATCCCAATGTAATCCCTATGAAGAACTACATTTTCCTAAGCCCTAAACCCTAAACCCTGAACCCTGAACAATAAACCCTGAACCCTAAACCCTAAACCCTAAACCCTAAACAAGAAGTTGGAAGTGTAGACTTTCAGGTCTGCGCAGTGCTGGGCTACGTGGGGGTCAGCTTGGGCTTTGGAACATCAACCCTAAAGGGGGTCCTGTTAAGATCTACAGGGACAAATAGGGTTTGTGTAGGATAAAAAGGAGGATATGGGCATATTAGGGTTGATAATGGGTCCTGCATCGTGCTCAAATCTAGGGGGTTCTGGTATGAAAAACCCTTCACATTACAGTTCCAGGTACCCAAACAGTAGGGTTTTGTGTACCGACAACCATTCATATTATTGCCTCTGCGCTCTCTACATTGGGGTTATATAGGGTTTTATAGGGTATATACTGGGGGCTGTATAGGGATAATGGAATAGAAAATGGGAACTGATAGGGTATGTATGTATCTCTAACATGCGGACCAATTGATTCCTCTTACTGTCTACCTTGGATTCCAAAAGTTCAAAGCTGCGACTTTGTGCGGAGGCACCGCCCGAGGGCCTGAGCCAATGTCTCCTTTTGCAGCTGCCCCATGGAAGCTGGTCAAGCAGAGCTGTTTGTGTATCATGTGCGACCCAAAGCCCCATTATTTGGGTCCTTGGACTCTTGGGGCAACATGATTCCGACATGTTACGGGGAGACCTCTGCTTGAGTGGTAAATGCGGGGGTAAGATGAGCGGATGGTAGACTGCGTGCACGTGCAGCCTGGTAGTACACGAAGAGCGGCCACCAGGCTCCAGTCCTGAAAGTGCCATCAATGAGGAATCAGCGAGAGAGCAGGATGCTAGCTGGTACTTGTGGTCGAAATTAGCAGATTCATACTTAGCAGCGAGAATGATGATGATGATGACGATGATGATCATAGTAGTTTCCATGTTCTTTTCCATTATCCCTACATAACCCCAAGATTCAATTGTCCTCGAGTAGTTGTTCAATTCATTTTCCATTATCCCAATATATACCCAATATAGCCCTAATATGCCCTAATATTACCCCAATGGGCACCTGTCATCCCCTATCCCAATAATCCCCTGTATAGTTCCAGTTTCTCTTAGCTCTTTGCTGCGTAGCTGGAAATGCATGGAAGGAGACTGCGCTGTTTCGGTTGTCATTACAGGGTTCCCTTCATTTCTATTCTTGACCAAATTAAATTTCTCAATGCCTGGCACATCGAAGCGCGGGACTATGTTTTGTTTTGGCTGCACGTAGTCGATGGCATCGTACAGCTTCCCTGGAGTCACCTTCTGCAGATGTTCACGGCTTCGAAGGCTGGACCGCCAGCCACGAATCGTCACCTCACAGAAGGCATGGTGCCAATTGGCGTAAAATTAGGGCTATATTGGGGTTATATTGTCATAATGGAAAATAGAACGGAAAGCTGTTGTATTATAATGAGAATATGGAGTACATGGGTGATCTGAGGCTTGCCGAAGAGAGGGGGTACAGAGGGGAGCTTCGGATTCTTGTAGAGCTTGCAGGGATTAGCGTTCAGGAATTTCTGGCTGGACTCGCTCATGTTTGCATACGTAAAAGTGCTTCAGATGAGTTGCGCGAGCGTGAGTGGAAATCCAACCCAATTAAAGTCTCTACCATTACGTTCCCTTTGGTCTCATGTCCCCATACAACTCCAGGATACCTGAAAGCCATACTCTACTTGCTCACGCCTCTTGACCACAACCCCCTGCACGGATCTAGAAAGTCCAGCCCAAGAAAGCATTGCCCCCTATCGTGCTACAAGGTGCTGGTAGAGTAGTATTGTATTTGGGGATGCTTTTGCGTACTTTATATAAGGAATTTCGTCTAGCTGGCTTCAACCACCAAAAGATACCGCTGTTCATCAGCGCTTCAGAGCCACTGCGGGAGATACGCTTTCTGGGTGTAGGGGCCCCCTTAAGTAGATAGAATATGGGGTGTATGGGGATATTATAATAAGATCCCCACATACCCCATATTCTATCTACTTCAGGGGGACTATAGGGCCCAGGGGTTTGATCGACAGGTGCTGGCGCCCGGAAAGTTTGCCCTGAAGCTTCGCGGAGGGGGCATAAGATCTGGCCAGGCGGTTTGAGTCTTGGGGTCCTTGGGGTCTAAAGGGGGCCAGGGGTTTGGGGTTTAGGGTCCAGAGGTTTTGGAATTCAGGGGTGTGTGTAGGGTTTCGACTTGATGGCGTGGCATTTTTGGATTCTAGGTGTGTGGTTTGAGCTTTCAGTTTTTTGCGTGTTGGGTTGAGTGGGGTTTGGGGGATTGAGGATGTAGAGGGGACTGGGATCCACGTTTTTGGTTAGGACTCAAGGCTTTATAGGGCTTCGGGGGAAGTTGCGATTCAAATTTTAGGGCTTGGGTGGGGCTCTACCACATCTCACAACATGGTGGGAGCGTGTGGATGTTGCAGATGCTACAGTATCAGTTGAGCAATAGTACCACGCCCACGCATAAGATACAAAAGGGTGCAGGTAGCGATGAATTGAGAGTGACGGTCACAAAGTAATACTCATAGTAGCCAGGCAGATCCTGACAACTCTTTTCCTTTACAATGCTACTGGCATTTACGTTAAGTTAGGTCTCCCTGAACAAAGTATGGGCCATGAGGTACAAGCCTGGGCATGTTTGAAAGGTAAGAGCATCCTCTATCCAACGTCCTTAGTTTGCCAAGCGTTTGCCACGACGCCTGCAACCTGCATGTCCCGCAGTCCTAAAGGAGAGAGTTCTCCCACCCTAGGGACCGCTGCAAAAGTCCCAGTTTCAATTTGACTTGCCATTTGCTTCTCCATTTCGGTAGTAATAACCTTAAACCCTAAACCCTCAAGAGGAGTTTCCATTCTCTTTGCCATTATTCCAACTATAACCCCTCATCGACTCCGGAAGATTGGCCAGATGGAGACATATTTGGGGGGACCATAGTCCATAACCCCTAGAAACACCCACAGAATCCCAGTCTCAATTTCATTGTCTATTTTCTTTTCCATCTGATTCTCCATCTCTGGAGTAGTAAGAATGACCCTAAACCCTACATGTGGTGTTCATGGTCTTTTCCATCATTCCTCATATAACCACTTATGAAATCCAGGATAGTGGCTGGATGGAACCGCGAGCTACCCTCTATTTAGGCCTAAGTACCTGCAATTGGGGGGTATAACCCCAAATTGCGGGTACTACTGTTTATGTTAAAAATTCTGCATGACCTTACTATACTACAATACCGTCATTCCCAAGGCATAAGGTACTTGGGGCCATGCAAGATTTTTAGTATCCACCGTAGCTGGGTCCTGGCAGATGGATATGCGTTGACCCGGTTCAGGTGAAAAGCGCGCCTGGCCCGCTTGCTGCTTGCCGGCATCCCTGGGTTACAGCTCTTTCCCCATATAGGGTGTACGGCGGGGACCCTAGATATATATATATATACATACATATACACGGGTGTAGGGTCGAGGGGCGGGTCTAGCAGTTCAGGGGTTTCGGGGCGTAGGGTCCTACTGCCAGATTGCAAGACTTTAGTGCGGCACCCCGTTGCGCAAGACAAACGCGGGCTAGAGACTAAAAACCATGGAGGGTTCTTTGTCAAGATGGCGGGGGGTTTCCCTCATGTACCCCTCTAAAGCTTTCCATGAGGACCCACACACGGGGGTAGGCCTGAAAAGAAATTCTAATTCCTATGACCCTTGGTCCCATATATTCCCTATAGAGTCATTTTTGTATACGGCTACCCTAGCAAAGGAGGCATTTTGATTTCCATTGCCAGGCCTAGGCTACATCGGCAGCTTTCTGGCCGAGTACTCGGCCGCCCTGGAGGTCTTAAGATGCCTTCTACGCTTGAATACTAACAGTTATACTGTTAATGGATGAAATGTTGCACCACCTAGGGGCCCTAAACTACTGTAATTCCTAGGACTTTATGGACTTAAGGTGGTGCAAGATTTCCTCCATCAACAGTACCCCGAAGGGTTTAGGGCTGGGGGCTTACGGTTTAGGGCCACAGAGTGGCAAATCGAACGGAAAAAGAAGACGGAACATGAAATGGAAGCTACTATATAACTATATATGAGGAATATATAGATAAGTGGATAATATCACCCAATAGTGAAGCATCAATGTAACATGTAACCTGGGGTTGTGTTGGGTTTGTAGGGTTGATACTTACAATCTTGCATGACTCTTGGAACCTTTTCTTTGGGGTAGTTTAGTATATGAAGGTGAGGCAGGAGTTTCAGTATCAAGCGTAGTAGCAGTCACGGCTATGGTACAGGGGATGGAGGAAATCTTGCGCCACCTTAGAAATGCTGACATACTTAAATACATTAGACTACCAAGTTATGCGCAGTCTCCTCCATGCACCGTATTCCATATTGATAACTATTTGAACACTGCATCTGGACCAGCTCACAGGTACCACTATGGCCATAGCTGCCAGAACTTTTACCTGCAGCATGCACTGCCCCACGCAGTCAATTCCAAAGTAGAAAGTAAGTGGGGCCGGACTCAAGCTCAAAAGAGTACAGAGTGTCCGTACTCCGTAGCCGTGCTCTCTTTGTGCAGAGATCTTCTCAGTGTGGTGGGTCTCTGCATTGAAGTATTCAAGCTGGTGCGACAACAATGGCATGAAGCATATGGATCATTGATCATGATTAGCCCTCAGAACCTAAATTGTAGTTGTTTGCCGCCTGAAGGTGTGCAGACGTTTGTAGCTCAAGACATACGTCCACACAAGACAGCAGTTCTGAAGTCTCTAAAGTTTAATGTCTACTCTGATGCCCGTTGAGCTTTTGCTTGCGCCTCCAGACTCGTCCTCTGCTCCCTCTGAACTCTTCCAAGAATCTAAAGCCACTTTCAAAACCTGTCCCTGATTCTGAGACCGCCCTACACCCCAAAAAAACCCTTGAGACCAGCCCCTGGCAGCTCCGCTCGGTGAAGCCGAGTGACATGACCAACCCTATGAAGGCCATACTGGAGCCCAAGGCCCCGAAATCTTAGGGTTTAGGGTTGAACCCTAAACCCCAAACCCTAAACCCTAACCCCTAAACCCTAAACCCTAAAACCTAAACCCCATAAATTTTGAGGGGACATGAAGGGTTGATAGGGTGCCTCGGTACCCCCTAACGATGCACGTGGCAACTTCAGCATGGAACTACTCGGAGGTTCATGGGACTTGGTAACTACTTCGACCTTGGAGTATGACTCTACTTATATCTTCCCGAACGGCCTCAAGGGGATTGTCCACCTCCAGATAGGACAAGTGATGATTTTCAGATTTCAGAAGGAATCCCCCGAGCTGACATGATGTAGCTAAGGCCGTACACGGGTCCTGGAGCGTTTGGCACCTGGGGATTCGGAAATTTGTATGCGCGTTTTGGGGATTGACGTGATCGGTTTGGGGAGAGCAGCGTCCCAATTCCGCCATAGAAAAGGCGATGGACCGCAGCAGTTTCAACAATGCACTGGAACAAAGGGGAGGCAGAATGGAGCAACATCAGCCAAGCTTTCTGTCAGTCTTCTTGCGGGTTAGGTACCGCTGCGATAGCATCCCATGCACGGACTTGCTGCGGAATAATCGGCTACGGGATCTTGCGCACTTCAACTTGTTCCTCATTTTTATGAGCGTAAAGCCCCCAATGCAGAGCTTCCCCCCCAGCCTTTCCAAGATTGCAGGTGGATTTGCCAGGTGACTTCGCTCGGAGGCCAGTGAATGCGTCCTTGGTGCCGGTCAGCCCGTCCTGCTTCGAGAGCATTGAGATGGCTGCTTTTAAGCTTTGCCGTGCTATGCTTGGTCAACAAATGCCGGGTCACCATGGCACATACGAACGAACACAATTTGCTATTTCGTCATGCGGTTCGTGGGCAACTTCCATGTTTCGGTGTCTTCCATCGACCAGCTTCAATTGCTTCCCCTACGGCCATTCGCTTCAGGCACTCAAAGCTCCGTAAAGCTGTTGTTAAAGGGCCTTCCTCTTGGGGCTTTGGGGGTCTCCTTGAGCTCCTCCCACAAAAATACCCCCTGATAGAGTGGCCCACAGATATGCACCCACAATTTTGAGATATTTCAGACCAGCTTGCATTCGCAAACGTTATCGGCTCAGCGGGATCAAAGCTGCAGTACCACGTTCCGCCGGTCCGACGCTAGGCTGCAGAAGAACTTATTGGTGCAACGTTTAGAGACTCAAAGATAGCTTGTAATCTGTGCTAACTCTTCTGCATTCACGCTTAAACTGGACTGAGAAGGCTTTGTGTTGCATGAGCTTGGTGCGCTTGTGCACGTATAGACTTTTGAGCTATTGAAGCCAGAACGGGTCTGAAAGAGAATGCCGTAAGACTTGCAGAAGCTCAGGACAGCTGTAGCGACCTCCTTCGTCAAAGACGCTTGGACGTGCTATTAGACTTTAAACCTTTCTGGTGACAAAAAGATTTTATGGTTTCCATCTTATTTTTTCTAATATCCCAATATAACCCCAGTATTATAGTAGTTTCCAATGGTTGGGCTGGCCTCCTTATGGAATGTAACATCCAGTTCTGGGTCATTCCCCCTTGCCTTACAGTATTGTTGAGGGCCATTATAACTCCCATTATCTTTTGTGGTAACAGTTACCGGACGGGAAATGACCTAAAACCGGTTCGAGTTGTGCGGAAAAGTCGAGATCTGGATGGCAGGGAGTTATAGGGGGTATATACGGGACTATTACGGGGGTTATTCAGGGAGATACTGGGAGTTTAGACTATAATTAGCATGTGAAAAGATATCGTGTGTCGATGGCATGTTGAATGTTGATTTGCGCATGCCGCGCATGTAACTAGCGAAGCGATCATCCTCGTTAGATGCTTGTTTATTGCAGCGTCCTCTGTATTCATCGTCCAAGGAGATGTAGGAATCTGTTTTTGTTGCGCAGTCCCCCTCATGATATAGCAGTTTCCATTTCATTTTCCATTATCCCCATAGGCCCCAACATGACACTATAACCCCAATATTACCCCAATGTCAGCGGCTCAGATGGGCATGAAATATGTCCCAAATACCCTTGTTGAGGGCTATATTCCATAATTTGGGGACCCAAAACCCAAGGGTACAACCTAAGGGTACAAATCAGATGGGCCCCAATGTCAACGGCCCCAATATAACCCTAATATAATCCTTATATAACCTATTATAGTAGTTTCCATTTTCTTTTCCATTATCCCAATATAACCCCAATATTCTTTGGCTCAGATGGGCATGAAATATGTGGCCGCGTATCTCATGGCAGCTTCGGCCTCAGCTGCGGAGACGCCACGGGTGACTTCTCTCAGGGCGTTGCTACGTTGCGAGTTATACTGGGGGTTTAGGACAATAAAATGGAAACTACAGGGATTATAGGGGTACTATAGGGGATATATAGGGATTTTAGGGGATATATTGGGGTTAGAAAGGGGTAATGGAAAATAACATGGAAACTACTATAGTGGCTTGGGAAAGGCAAGCCTTTACACAAATTCTCTGCCAACAAGCCCTGAAGGTCATCACAGTCGTTGCTGGACCCTAAGCCCTAAGTCCTAAACCCTAAGCCCTAAACCCTAAGCCCTAAGCCCTGACAATCAGGCCCTAGCCGGCAAGGAGAGCCCATCAGCCGATGACATCAAAGCCATCCTTGAGTCCGTGGAGTCCGAGTATGTGGCAGCCTTGCGGACAGGGGATAGCAATAACAGTATAATAATAGTAGTATAATAATAGCAATGACAGTAATAATGGTCATAACAGTAAGAATGTGTAGTAATATGGTTTTGGGTTAAGGGTTCAGGGTTTAGGGTGTAGGAATAGCAATAAGGGTAAAAATGGTAAGAATGGTATGGTTAACGGTTTTGGGTTTGAGGATAGATGGAAGGGGTCCCTAAGGGTCCGAGTCCAAGCATTCATTAAACATTATACACAGTGAGTAAGTAAGAACATGACCAAAGCAGAGCAAATATTTGTTATTCGAAGTAGCCCAGGTTTGGATTAGCTGTTACCCCTAAACCCTAAATAAAGAAATTAATTGCGGATGCATATGCAGGATTGTCCGTGAAGGGATTTCTACGGTGGATACTAAAATTCCTGCATGGCCCTGAGTACCTTATACCCTGAGAATAATGGTATCATAGTATAGAAAGGTCATGCAGGATTTTTAGCATCAACCGTATGGATGCCCATTCCTCAGGCTTTAGATTGCTGGCCTTTGGTTAGCAAAGAATGAAGGAACGGATCCCTATAGTAGTCTCTATATAACCCATTGTAGCACGGTAGTTTCCATTTTCTTTTCCATTCCTTCCAAACCCTAAACCCTTAAACCCTAAACCCTATATAACCCCATGATAGTAGTTTCCATTCTCTTTTCCATTCCGTCATTCCCAGCTAACCAAAGGTAAGTCCTAAACCCTAAATAGTAGTTGCCATGTTCTTTTCCATTTTCCTTATACAACCCTATATTATACCCTACAAAATTCATGCCCAGCCAACCAACGGCCAATGAAGGAGATTGGGTTTAGTCGGCTTCAGGACTTGCTGAAGTGTTGAAAATCAGCTGCCTTTCGTCATAGTCTGCACTACGCTACCTGAACTCTAAAAGTAGGTAGAAGATTTGTTTTTTCTATTCTAAGTGTATTTGGGCTATCATTTTACCGTTTTTTTGGGTGGCTGACGTGTAAGAAAGCTTGTCCGAAACAGAGCCATGTCGCCTGGCATCCTGCGCACGAAGAAGCCTTCCGAATCATGCAGATTGCTACATGTTTCCTGTAGCAGCTCTTTATCATGATTGGATTGCATTTGTTCGGAAAATGTAGCCCCAGACTCGCATCGTTTCGCATGGTACTTCGCCGCAGGCTTTTTGGACCAATCATAATCCAGATGCCAAGAACTCAAACTCAGCCTGCTGCCTCATCCATGCGCAGTCGAGTCTTTCAGTAGACCAGCGGCCACCTTGCCCGGAAAACAAGCGAAGGAACACGTCAGAATCCCTCCACTCCCTGACCGCAGACAGGGCTACATGATCATCAAAGAACAGTCATGACGCACGTTATGGTGACAGGATGATCAGAGACAGGATGATGCTGGCATACCTAGTGGTTTCCATTCTGTCCTGTTCCATTTGATGTTCCATGATTGGGGTAAAATCCCGCATATCCCTTATAGGATCCCTATATGAGCTCTCGTCTAGATTGCTCCCCTATATGGTCCCTATATAACACCCCTGAGGAGTCTAGACTACAGCTCATATAGCCCTGGGGCAAATGCCTGGACCCCAAAAGTAGGAAAAGTAGGTCAAATGATAGCCTAAAACAGTTAAATCTAGCCCAATAGGCCATGATTCCACATACTCTTGGGGTTCAGCCCTAAACCCTAAGCCCTATAAACTCCTGAACCGCAGCAAGCCTAAGCATCTTAAAGCCTTGGGATGTCCTCCAGCTCGGCGTCGGCGCTGCTAACATGGCGGCCTTCGGCTGGACACTGGTACTACTACCGTTGATGGAGGAAATTTTGCACCACCTAACGTCCTTAAAGTACTAGGAATTACAGTAGTTTAGGGACCATAGGCGGTGCAAGATTTCCTCCATCAACAGTATTTTGTACTTTATTAGTACTATTAGTATTAGTATTGCTATTCTTATTTTATTTTTACTACTATTATTATGCATTCTTGTTATTCCTACTCTTGTTAATTTTCTTACTTTTATTTCTGGTAGTATGTACTATGACTTCTATCAGTTTTCCCCAAGATGACATGGTCCTTGTGTGATTGACTCCCAACCAAGCGACACTGGTTTTGAGAGGCGAACGGGCAGAGATCTTTCAGAGAAAAAGGCTTGAACCAACATGGCCGTCTTTTGCTACACTGAGGGTAGTGCAAGTAATCATGACACCTCCCCCAATGCCCGCGGCATCGGGCACAGCTTTCGATTTGAAGCAGCATAATCCCTGTGTCTAAGCTGCCTCAACCGATTTAACCCCATTACAGTGGTTTCCACTTTTTCCACTAGCCCCATAGAATCCCTATAATAGTATGGATCCTACATGTATTGCAGTGAAGGATGCTTTTCGGTGGAGGAGGAGCTCGGTGAGGGCGAAGAGTTGGAAGGCGGGGGGGGGGAGCACACTTAGACAGAGGCATGTTCCACAACTAAGGTCTAAGGCATCAATGTGACTTTTTCTGCCGGTTGTGAAGGAATCTAAGTTCAAGAGCAGGCAAAGTGCAAGGAATCAGGCAATGGTTTCAACAATTCTGAGGAGCCGGGATTCGAGATTGAAGGATACCTCATATGGTTTGTGGTGTACTATAGATTCTACGGGTCCGGTTTTTTTTTTTGCAAAGGTGTGGCTCGGTCCTGGTGTGGCTCTGGTCCGTGGTCCTCTGGTCCCCTGGTCCTGTGGTCCTCCGGCCCCGTGGTCCTCTAGTCCTCCGGTCCCGTGGTCTGGGATCCGCGGGACCCTTTCAAATTAGCCTTTGAAGTGCTCCAAAACAAGCAAACGTCGTAGTTTGCAG